>UCOL01004045.1:0-16122 GCA_900474335.1 Ormyrus nitidulus
GTGGGTTATCTGGACAAAGCCGCGGAGAACCCGATGCTGCGCGCCCGAAAACGCTTATCAGTTTTCGGCGAAAATCTGTGACGCCGAGGTCCCTTCAGTGGGGGCTAGTTCGCGAGCATATAAATAGCTTGCGCGAGGTTTTTTTGTAGCAGTAGTACACAGTACGCAGTTAGCACAGCATAGGTCAGTAATCGTTTATCATTGTATTCGCGGTCAAGAATAAATTGAATTTTGATTTTAATCGTTTAATTAAAGAAGAAAATTTATTAAATTTATTTAAAATCTCAACCCAGTCCTCGTATGTAACAAAAGGATATAACTTAGATTCTTCGATAAAATAAAATTCATGTTGTTGAATAAAAAGAGTACTGTACCAGCTGCTATAAACGTAAATCTCGATCATAAGTGACAGAAATGTTAACAGATAACAGATAATCGAAAAGTTGTTCAGGTCCAATAAAATAAATTCAACCGAGCCCGCCTCTGCCAGGCAAACCCCAGCCCACAAAGCATTTCACGCCCACCGCACCGCAAGTACCAACCAAACCAACGGCGGCTCAAAAATCCTTCATTTTCTCTTTACGCCAGCCTGTTGCTCCTGAATTAATCAGGCAGCGAGCTGGAAGCGGACGAACGAGGCAAGCAAGAAAGCGAAGTAGAAGAGAGATAGAGAGAGGCTAAGGGATTAAAGGGACGAGGCGGGTTATTCGGCCGAAGTCCCGGAGGTCGACCTCCTGGCTCCTGATGCAGCCCTGCTCATTGTCACCCACGGTGTAATTAATATTCATACGTACCAGCGGCCGCATTGTGAGCATGATCCCCCTGTGGCCGGCTTGCAGCTTTTATATCCCGTACACGAGCATCGCCGAAGCGCACTTCCGGCCGTCGTTCAGGAATGCGATACCTGGGTGAGATGTTGCCTCGTCCCGACTTTTTGTACGGAAAAAAGCCCAGAGGATGACAGAAAGACCGGCAGATAACGCGGGAACCGAACTCGGGTACCCGTGGATCAGGCGGTTAGGAGTGCCGAGAGGGAGTGCAGAGGAAAGAGGAATGACTGGCTGCAGATATGAGATGGCAAAGGCTCGCTGCTGAGCTTATTGAAAGGGAGTAATTTTTGTTCCTAATCGAATTAGTTTTACAGTGTAATAAGCACAATTTTGTAATACAATTTTATATAAATGAATTTACTGTGAATTTCCACATTTAAATTCATCTTTTCAGGGAAAAAGCCTTGTAGTAATAAAAGTAGAACAGTTTTCAACTTGGTTTTTGAGAAAATTCATTAAAATTAATGTTTTGAGAAAATGTCTGTAAGTGTTTGTGTGTGTGTGTGCGTGTGCGTGTGGGTGGATGTGGGTGTACGTATCGTGCACATGTATTATGTGATAAATTACTATATTTCAGAATTTACTAATTGAATTTTCATTCTATATTCTCATTAATTTTACTTATATCTAAATGATAGTCGTATAAGTATTATAATGATTTCGAGAAAAAGATCTGAGAAAGGGTGTGTTTATTTAAGTTCATACGCTGCAGTAAAAATCTAGGATTATCGTTTAAATTAAAATTTTTCTTGTTGAGTTTTTATAATTCGACTTACAGTAAGTAAATAATGTTTCTAGAAGAGATCCTCAACAACTTTTTCCTCTTAAAAATGTAATAACGTTTATGGTTACGTGTGTTTTTTTATTTCTTCAATTTGATTCTTAAATGTAAGAAATCTGGTAGTGTACAAAAATATCGATGGAGATTGTACATTATTTACTCGTAAAGCTGCAAGCTGGAAGCTTTTTTCGGTGCACTCAATGTTGCGAAGCTCGTAAGATGCGATATTGTTACGTACAAGTATTAAACTGCCTCCTCCTTTTGAATCCTCCTGACGAGTCTCACTTGTTTAGACAAGGGATTTTTCTGAAGTTATCAGCTACTTTCTTTATGTAGATGCATACATAATTACGCAAAATGGTCCGAATTAAAGTTGTAGGAATTAAAAAAGGACAGCTGCTGTCAATTTTATTTTGATCCAATGCTGAAATTACAGTATAAGGGATGGAACAATTTGGTTTTTTCTAATAAAAACCCTTATTTTTAAGCCCGAATTCTAAAAGAGCGCAAATTTTAGGTTCAAATATAGTGCCGAGCCATGGGTCAAAGTGTGCTCCTAAGAGTCACAACGAGGTTGAAAGTGAAAATACCCCTTATCAAAGAGCGAGTTTAGCAAGAGTATTTAAAAAAATCGTTAGGACCCGTAGAATAATCACGAGGTATCGATTAAGTTGTTCCGTGGATTGCTCCTAATTTTTGCAAGTAACGAATGGCAATATCTGTAAAATCATCTGGAAATCATATATCGCCACACATCCTCTATAAATGAATGTTATGCACAATTATGTAAACAAAGAGATAAAGAAAATAAAAGACGCAAATTTGACACGATATATTTTTTATTAAATAATTTTTTGGAAAGCAAAACCTTTTCTTTCCATCTTATTTAGGTAAATTAATAAAACTAATAAATAGAATTTCTCAATATTTCAGTAATATATTACTTCTCTTCGGCAGGCATACGCGATTCTCGGTGCAGGCAAGTAAACAGCACGAGAAAATATATGTGTTTCATAACGTGTACATATATTACGATACAATAAGAGCGAGAAAGTATTTAGCTGCACGTAACATACATGCGTTTACACGAGTAGAACAACTCCCGTCACACATGCGCAAACACCACCATGCTTCCATTACAATAACAAAGGCTCTCCTCGATTCGTTCCTCCCCTCTACCCCCTATACCAGGAAACCGCACGTACGCACAGACCAATATCTCGGCCTTAGGACTGTCCAGAAGAGAGCAGGCTGACTTTGTAGGTGTAAGGAAAACCCTTCGAACCCAAAAGCAGTCGTGGTGGTAGCAGGAGAGCAGAAGCTTACAGAACCCGCGACGGCGCGGTTATTGGATGACATACAAAAGTGGTAGGAAAGCATAAATCCGCCGGGCCACGGGACGATGCTCCATTCCCTCTACCCCAAAGGACGGCATTGAAATTCAGATATGACGCATTCGCCGTCATCGACTAGAAGCTTCGAATGGCGACATGCGCACAGGGGGGTGGGGGGTGAGGGTACACGTTTACGAGGCGCGACGAATGCTGACAATACAAGGGTAAACAACGGGATCAGGTGGCCATAAACGTACTGGAGGTCGTTGCGTGCACACGCGTACACGCACACGCACATACGCCCACTCTTTTCTGGATGGGGTTGCGCGAATTCGAGGGAGACAAGGGACCGTGTAGCTCCACACCCCGGGGGGCGGTTCGTCGAGATAATAGCTCGCGCAATTTCCAGCCACCCCACGCTCCGTCTCCTACCCTGCCTGGAAGGGATGCGCGTCGATTGCCACCTCCCAGAGGGTTGTGATCCATCGCCGGCGACGTGATTGGCGAGCTGGGAATTTTTCGAATCGGGGCCGCTGCGTGCGTTCTGCTGCTCTGTTAATTGGAAGACGCGCTTGCGTTTTTCGTAGGACGCGAAGCCGCCAATCCTGAAGGAACGAGGACAACTCCTTTAAGAGAGAGTCCTGTGAGAGATGCTGCCCTAGTACTCGTGCTCTTGATAATATGAATACTAATTATGTGCCGTGCGTGCCGACTTGGGATCCCTTCAGACTTTTACTTTTTTATGGTGGAGGTAAGGATTCGGATTTCTTCTGGTAAACGAAAAATTTAGAAAATGTTTATAGGGAATTAATTAATTGAAATTGATGCTTTTATGATTTATCTTGCCGAGGCTTGGACATTATGAATAAATGCTGACACTGTTATGCAATAACAAAACATTATTTCCAGATTTTCAGCGTAGATAATACGCTGAGAATCTGTAAAAAACTATAAGCAGTTGGTATTTTTTATTCTACTACAATTACTGTACAAGTTCTATAATTTTATGAATTTTGGATAAATAAAATATTTCAATCTAATTGTATCAATAACTTGTGTAACATAATACATTACTAAAATTTATACATTACTAAAAGCAGTAATTTAAAATAGTAGCTGCTGCACGACAAAAAGAGTAAAAATTTTGTATAATAATTGTAATTTGAATGTGTTTAGATAGACAAATAACGTTCTTTTAGAAATCTCGTAGTTACCGCATATATTGTATACATTCATTCATCATGCGTGACTGCATTGTGACGTAATAGATAGGACAAAAGGGAAAGCGGTGGAATTATAATACTAAACCAAAACTAATTATTGAACCATCGGTAATAAATTTATCGTGTACAGTTTATTCAATATTATAATAATTATTATACTAATGAATAATTATATGTACCTTTGTTTTGTTTTTGTAATAAACTATGCACTAATCCAATAATTAATTTACCTTCTTTTATTCCTAATTTTAAAATACAAAACTTTGTTACTTTAAAGCAACTGCTTTCGAGTAGTCCGTTTCTACAGAAATCCACTTGCAAGTCGACGCGAATCGCAAATCCGCAGCCAGAAGATTTTTTAAAGCAGGCCAAAGCGCGAAATGCAACGATTGGACGGCTTCGATACAAAAGGCCTCCGATTATTTCCCTATCGCTTTGGTAATCTCTCCTCTCCTCTCCGCGGCGACGGGGCGTGTATAAGCCACGGAGTGCCTCGTCGCAAAACCCTAGCTGGAAAGAGGATAACCCACTGGGCGTATCCGTTTCATACCTTGGGCGCTCGGCTTCTTGGCGTGTCTCGGTGGGCGGGAAGATCCTTCCTTTTCGGGGTCAGCCGCGGAAAATCTCCAGGAAGGCCCGCCGCCGTCGGCGACCTGGCCGCCGCTATCGTTCCGCTTGGGACGCGTGCCCGCCTCTTCGCGCCGGGGTTACGCCCCGCGAGTTTGACGGCCTGCCCTCCGCGGGAGCCGCCCCCGCTCTTCGAACAGGAACACAGGAAGGCGATGGAATTCTCCGGGAGTCGCCGACGTGGGAAGAGTCGCTTTAAAGGGAGCGGAGAGAGAGAGTGTTGATAGGGTGTGGGGAGGCGAGAAGTCGGACTTGTTGATCGCGAGCTGCTGGAACGCCTTCGCCTTCGAGTGAGGCGATCTTATTGACGTGGGAGGAGATGTTCCCGGAGATGCATGGGCTATTAATTTTTCAAGTATTAAACGCTTCTTTGGAAAGCGATATTGGTGAAGTAGAATATATAATTGTAAATATATGATTGATTAAATGTTCGATTAGAGATATTACATTACACATGTCATAATTTCATTGAGAATCTTCAAAATTTTCAATATTATTTGATTACTATTACTCTAGTATAAATGATTTATCCCACAGGATTGAATGTGAATCTATCATGAAGATATTTTTAAGTATATTTTTGTGTAAATAAATTAAGTGTTCAAATTAAAATTTATTAAAATTTAAAAAATAAATATTGGCCAGTATATAAGTTTATTACTTCAATTGATTTTCTTGATGGAAAAATACAATCATTATTCCAAAGCAGTATATTTCTTTGCATAAGCTATAAAGTCATTTGGAACACCCCCAGAGCAGGCAGATCCACCCCTACACCAATCGGGTTAAATTTCCGTCGTCGAGGCGTTAAAGACGGCAGAGTGGGTCGATCCTTCGGACGAAGGGGGACGACAAAGTCGACCCATCAAGGGGATAACGACGGCAAGACTTATTGAAGCAAACAGAAGCTAGTTTGAATGAGCCATGCAAATTTTCGATCTTATGGAGCATGCGTATTTAAATTGACTATATTACGACGCAAAGTTTTCCTTCATTTCGTAATTGTGGAAATAGTAGAAATCTAGCGTATTTACTTTTAAAGAAAATTGAAGAACACCCTCAAATTAAGTAATATTAATTTACATTATTTATTTTAAAAGAAATTATTCTTAAACTAGAATACTTGAAGAATTTCACGAAAAATAACTCTAAAATAAAAGCGCATTAATTACACTGAATTGATCTATTAATTTATCTCATTTATTTAACCGAAACTTCCAAAATAAAGATTGAAAGAACTGGGGCATTGTTCCACTCTAGCCGACTTAGTCCTGTAGTATCTGCAGGCCAATGAATTTCGCAAATTAGCCAGCAACGACATGCAGCGAGTGCATCCGCAAAGCTTTTGCCAGATCCAGCCGCCTCTCACTCCTCCCATCAACCCCGCGATCCCACCCCCCCGGGGTCTCCTCCCGAGTGAAAAAAACCCTTATCTCGGTGTAGCGCCCTCCCCGTCAGGAGACCTCCGCCCCCTTTGTCCGCTCCTCCTTCAGGAGTCCGGCCGTCTGCTGCTCGCCTGCTCGGGGCTCGTCTTCGCCTGGACCCGCCAGCCTGGCAGGCGGGGTTGGACTTGCGTGTGTGCGCCGGTACTTGGGGGGGCCAGCCCTCGGGGAGACCGCGCCCACGCATTTTCAGCAGGAACACAGAAGCGCACAGGAGCACCGGACCCCCTTCTCTCTCACTCGAGAGAGGCTCAAAGTGTATGCTGCGCAAGGAGCGCGAGATAGGGCCGACGAAGGATCCCGGGCACTTCCGCGAAAGGGGCGGAGAGAAACGGGTTTTTAAAGGCCGCCGCCGGGCGGTACCGCTTAATTAGCCCCGCCGCCCGAGGCACTATCACCTGCCTCGGAGGAGAGCGCCATCGGGAGCGATCGTGGGAGGATGCCTGCAGCGGCGACGGTGCTCGTGCCAAGGCCGATTGCTGTTCAAGTTGAGCGTTGGCTAACAGAAAAGTTGCATGGAAAAATACGTAAAATCTGTAGTAATATGGACAAGTAATTGACGCGTACTTTTTATTTTTTGCACTGTGTCTGCAACATCTGATTTTAATATGGCATCTGGATATTTTAAACTACTATATCTTGTTATACTGGGAACATATATGCATCTATTTAAACATTTTACTGAATTGGGATTTATCAATAAATATGAATTATACATTATGAGTTCTTTTATTATTTTGTAATTGTAAATTAGAATAAAGAATTAATTAAAATCGTTAATATTTTATATTAAAAATATAAAAATTTGAAAAATGTTTGTGATCTATTAACTTAAAAATATCTTAATTTCCCGCGGGAAAAGTAAACGTATGTCTTACCAATTGCACCTATTACTACTGTCACACATTTTTTTTGTAAAATTATTAAACTGTGTCGATGAAAAATGATAAATCAGAAAAATCTCAGTTTTAGTTTAAATTGCAAAAGTTTTTGTATATATACTTTAAGCATTAATTCAGGTTCACTTGGCTTCTTATTTTAGAATGAAACCTTCATTCATCATTGACATGATTTTTTATATTGTACAGATCAGTATTGAAGTAATGTTACGAACCTTAGTTTTACATATATCATTTATTATTAATTTAATAAGTAGTCAATAATAGTTTCATGACAGGTACCTATAGAAGTATTGTTCTGATTTTAGTGCCATCTTTAGCCAATTCATCAAACCTTTTGATCCTTTCATTCAATACAGATTCCTATTTTATCTTCTGTATTTTTTACATGTTCTTCAAGTTGATAATAATATACAGCAATTGCAAAAATAATCCTTTTGATAGTTTCTTTGGAAAACATTTCATTAGTTTACATTAACGTATTTCAATTTTAAACACTAAATTATGTTTCGATTTTAAACAGTAAATTATGTTTATATGAAGAAAAGAATCATTATTTATGCGTGATAAGGCAGGTATCTATTCTACTTTCATAATTCCTTTAAGGGCATTTGTACAGCAAGTATATGGGACAGGAGAGCATAAGTGGTAACAAGAAATTTTTAAGTTAAACAATATATTTTGTAGGTGCAATTTATCATTTAATTTATAAGACACCTTTACTGCTAATTGAAACGAACATAATCACATGTATTATGATTTATGTTTACTTTTAAGAGAAAAATTAATTAACATTTGTATTAGGCTTGTTCTAATTTTAAAATAAGTGCAGTAATTACAATTTTTATTGAATCAATATCACTCTTTGATAAATGCTTTAGTATTATACACTGTGAGAATACTTTTAGAGTTACAATCTTTTTGATCAATATTTTATGCTGCTTAGATGCAAAAACCTTTAATTTTCACATAACATACAATTAGGTAATTCATACAGTGCTAATTCTGTCCAAAACAACAATATCAAATGTCCCAATTTCCAAAACTAAAGTCAATTATACGGCAGATAAGCTCGTGCGGATATGAACCCTATTAGTGCAATTGACAGTAGCTAGGCATACGCGACAATCACACGTGTGAGCACCGAAATTGATTCGAACGAGATAAACGATGGGTTCATAAATTGACAAAGGAACCCATCCACGCATGAGGAACAGGAGTTCAGCAGTCATCAAAAGCTCGCATGAAGGTTCGCGTGAACTGTCAGTCCCTGATGTAACCCTTGGACGCATCGAAAATGTGTACACGAAAAAAGGAAAAGAATTTGAGTATTAGGATATAAGCGATCGGTATCTATTGTTCTAGTTTTTGGTATTTGCGCATACTGTTCGTTAAAACCTATGAATTGGAATACTTTTTAATTTAATATTTATTTTTGCACTAACGACGTGATGGTTTGTTTTTTCGACGGAACTTCAATTATTTTCAGGTTAATTGCAATGTATTTTTACTGAAGGATTAAAATTTTGATATGTTGAAGTAAGAAATATGTTGAGAATTATGTACACGTTTACTTTAACTGTATTTTTTATAGTAAAAGCAAAGTAAACATTTATTTTACTTACCTTTTAGGGTATAAAAAATAGTTAATTATATTCTAATAAATGTGAAAAAAGAATAAGAAGTAGAGAGGAAGTAGATTATTTGTAATAAACAATACATTCAATCTTATAAATATTTTATAATCTAAATAGTATACAATCATTTTTCTACTAGTGTACACAAAGTTTATAAAAAAAATTAAAGTTATTGTAAGCTTTTGCTAAAAATAATTAATTTGTTAATATGTAACATATGAAATCTGAGATTATTTCTACCGTGAAAGCAATAAAAGATATTTCATTGGAAAAATTATAAATGAATTACGTACTTTACTTGATCATTTAAAAAAACTAACCGTCTAATAACATTTAAAATACTGAATTTGAAACAATATTTAAGATAAACTAATTTTAAAGTTCAGCGATATTTTAAAAACTTACACAAGTAAATGCATAAAGAAATCATAAAAAATTTTCATTAAACTCTACTAAATTATAACAACACGAAGGGACTCATTTAATCTACTGTACAACTCTCGAGGGATGCCTGAATGTCTTTCGCGAGGGTCAAATGGTGGTGGGCTGAGGGCGTTACCATGGCGTAAGGTGAAAAAAGCTCCCCCCACTTTCACCGCTGAAATATGACGGACGCACGCGATAGCATAACTTGCAGCTCCTAGTTCTTCTGCTTCCCTAGTTTGCTTCCTACCAGAGATATGAATCGTCACGTTCGTATCAATCGCATCTTCCTTACCACTACACGTACTTCGGGTATAATACGTAGTCAATTGGGACTTGGTTTTTTTTCTTTTTCTTAAAATGCTTCAGGTTTATGCCTTTAATTGAAAGAGGAAGAAGTGATTGATTCTGCTTTATTTTACAAAAAAATGTTAAAAACGTAAAAAATGGTTGAAAATACGTTTTTTTTTTAATTAATTCTGTAACTTAGATTTTTCTGTATTTTATTATATTCTACTTTATAATTAACTTTGAATTTAAAAGTAAAAATTAATTATCCTATTACATGTTCATTACTAAAATTTTACCAATAAATTATGGTACTATATAATATAGTATAATTTTTACTGTTGCACCATTACATCTATATAGAATTTCATTCAATGTCTATAGTTTTAATCTCATTTAAGCTAATTCTTCATTCTCGGCAACTGCTTTATTCCAGAAAACCAAGCAAAGGAACAAAGCTGAAAGGACGCAGCCACCCTCGCATTACTCTCTGCCACGCGGCTGCACATAAGTCTTTCATCCTAGCTGAAGCAATAGTAGTAGTAGCAGCTTGAACGGAGCGCCGTTCGAAAACTCCTGGGAAGGGATCGACGGTGGGGAGAAAGAGGAGAGAGATACACTAAATGAAACATTCGTGAAGGAGAAAGTTCCACCTCCTCCGTTAGAATATGAGACTCTGGTTCGTAAAGTTTCCCGCGCAGGCACCTCCTCGGCTCTCTTATTCTCCTGCTACGTCGATGTAACGGAGTTGTTTACACTGCGCATGTAATATAACGGCGCTTGTTACCCCGCACGTTTATGGTCAGTCCTTTTCTCCAGCCACGCAAACGTTCCTCCGCCTCCATTTCTGCCTTCGGCTCATATGATCCTGAACTTTATCTCCGTTCAAGACTCGTGTGAGAAGTTATATTAAAAGTTCTTTTACGGATCGTTCAAGAAATTTAAAGCTAAGAAGAGAAATAACATTTTCCTGTGCAGTAAGAAAATTATCTAATAATAGTAAACTTCTAACTTTTAGTTTATTTTTTACTTTTTATGGTTAAGTTTTGTTTTTTGAAAATATGCCGATTTATTTCTTTATTATAATATTTTTATACTAGCCTTAGCTATCGAATAATAAATGAAATCAGGATTTTGTGCGATACACAGAAATGAGAAACTCGTAGCAAGAGAAACACAATACCTGTCGAGTAGGCCAAAGGGAGAGGACAAAAGCGAAGGGCCGGATGAAGCGAAGGAAGAGAGACGAAGGGCGAGAGAAACTATTGAGGACTATCGGCCGTTTTATCGATTCGATCGGCAGTGATCAGGACGTCAGAAGTGGCGAGCGGCGGTAGAATAATGTGGCCACGGCGTGCAGCAGCAGCCGCAGTAGCAACTACCAAGCAGCCGGGAGTTATAAATTACCGGCAATTACGCCGAATCGAGTTGCCGTCCAGTCGGCTTTTCAGAGAAACGCTTCTCACTCGAGCGCCACTCGTAAAAGCGAGAAGAATCGCTAGATGCGGCATCAAGACATCGGTAAACAACTGGAATAAGAGAGCACGAGAGCCAAGAAGTAGCCGAAATCGCGAGTGCTGGAGTCACCCTTAAAGAAGAGGGGTTGTTTGGCATTGTTTCAGATTTGAGGAGAGAGAGTTCAAGGGTTCGGGAGAAATCGCGGCCAAGATGGGTATTGGTAAAAATTCGACAATGGGTTAGAAAAAGATTCGGGATTTTTTTTAAGTTGTTATATTTAATTAAAATATCTAAATTTCTGACAGTAATGGTACTTGGCAATTAGATGAATGAACAATTGATTTTTGAATGTAAACACTGTAGACAGAAAAGATTGTTGGTGCCCTTCTGGCAATAATTGAATTGTTACTCTTTCATATAAATCAGTGTCTTCATTCTGTAAAATATAAGTTGGTTATAATTGAGGTGTAATTCTTTTCATGGTAGAAAAATGTCCTTTATTGCTATCGGTAATTATTGTCTGTAGAATAATTGCTTACGTAACATATGAGTTACGTAAGCAATTATACGTAGTCGATTTCGTAGCAAACAAGTTTTCATGACTCACGTATTGCTTTAAGGACGTTGGTGCCCAAAATGAATGTAGATCGAATATTTTGAAATTTTAAATATTTATTGTGGACAATTATTTTCTATGTATAGTTAAAATTTTAGAAGTCTCAGCGATACCGTTTTTGAGGTACAAACATTCAAAGTTTACAAATTTGTTTAAAAAACATGCAATCCCTATATCGAAGTATTAAAAAAGTGACATTTTCTTGTTATTAAAATAATGAATCGATTGAATGTTCAAAAAAACCTACAGTTTAATAGAAAAACAATCAGAGAACAAAAATGAATCCGGATCTTGATCGTTTACCATACCGTTTCACAGAAACAAACCAAAATATAAACGAAACGTTGAGTTTGTAGGCTGCGGAGGTGGCCCTCCGCAGGAAGGAGCACCCTCCATTCCTCGCCCCGCACCCGACTCGGCACCAACGTCTTTAATAATTCAAGAACTTGCAGTAACTGTTATAGTTAGTCATTTTGATATGTTATAATTAAATGGAATAAAAAAATACATTACTAAGGGTCTAATAATTTTTGCAAATAATTTTTTTCCAACGAATAGCCGTTCACCAATACATAAATATTAGATCCTGTAAAGGTCATTCGAGAAATAATACTAATGACAGCAAGTAATTGTAATAAATTGCAAATCAAATTGGTTTTTAGTATCAAATGTTTTTTATTTAAGCCGGCGTTTCGGTCCTAAACACGACTAAAAAAATTTATTTTGTCTGACTTTGTCAAGAGTTAGCCAGTATATATTTAGTTGACAGTCCTTGAAAAGACTCTTGTTTAGCACCGAAACGTTAGTTTAAATTAATAAAAGAAAATTTGTCTGAAAAAACCATTAGGATTTACAATTGATAATAATGTTTTAAGAATTAAATATTTAATTATTATTCCCGCGATTCGATTTTTTTATTAGAATTATTATTCTAATAATTTTTATATAAAATGAAATTGAATAAACACTGAATAAATTTATTTTTGAAACAATGACTAGAATTAATTAATATTGAATTATTGGTGTACATGTTTCCTTCAGAAAATTTAATTAAAATATTATGAACCATTATCCTCTCTTAAAAAAGTGATGAAGGAAAGTTGAAGCATGAATAAATCGATTGTGATTGGCTGATTCTCATGGAAAATGAGACTAGATTGGTTGCAGTATAAAGTAAGGCTGGGTTGGACTAGCACAAGCAGACTTAATAAATTATTTTATTCCCCTGATAGCAAGTTTCCGATAATTCTGATAATATCGGAAACTTGCTACCAGTGTTAATTTTGATTAATAACATAACCTACGCGTGAAATTTGCCAATCGAAACTGTTTCTCACATGCAGTTTGCGTTTCACAGTTCATTTTGTAACGTTTCAATAAATTAAAATAATTCTAATGATTATTTATTATTAAAACTATCTTAGCCGCTTGGATGGTACCAGTAATAATAAAATATGTATGTACTAAGAATTTAAATAATTAGTGGAGATAATAAGTATGTCACATTAAGTAGTTAGTTTTATAGATTCAGCTATAATCTTCTAAGAACTTAAATATAATTACTGCTAATTAAAGAGAAATTAAAACATTTCTAACGTTCAAGAAAATAGTTCGACATTCAAAGTTTTCTTGTGAAAAGCCTTATTTTCTGCAGCAACAAAATATCAAATTAAACTTTCAACACTTCACTCAGGGGTTCAATCTTTCATGGTTTTCCACTGCCCAGTGACAGGGTGGAAGCACAAAAGAAGGGTGTCTGGGTAGCACGTTTGTAGTGCGCAGACGCCTTCCAGAATTCCACGATGCAGCTGGAATCAGGGAACAATGAAATACGTGCGGGGAATCGAGCTTGCAGCTGAATTTTCGGCAACAGAAGCTCATACCACTTTCAGAATAATAAAATCTTTAATACGATACTCCAAAAATAGTTAAAATTTATCCAGTCGTATGTTTTTATGTCTTTGAAGAAAAAATTTTAATATCCAGAGTAAAAAATGTTTTCATAAATGTATATTTATTAAAGGTTTTGAAATAATTGATTAAACTCAATTTATCCGTACAGTTTGCATTTTATTTTACTCCATTTATAATTCAAAAATTCATAAAAATTTTCAAAAAACCATAAAAGGCTTTTCAATAAAAATATTTATTTTCGCGCACATATTAAATCAGTGTCCATACAATACTTTTCAGTTCTTACTGGGGTACTTTAACAGCCTTAATCTAAAAGTAAACGCACACACTCACAACCTCTCCACGCATGCTTCGAGCGGACCTAAGCTCCTAATCACACGCAGGTGTCTATATCTCCATTCCGGGCGTGTTATTCGTGGGCGTGCGGAACGAAAGAGTTGAGCCATCCGCGATACATCTGCCACCAGGATCGCAGGTCGGCGAAGGGGTGGCCTCCGCCCGCAGGACGCGTAGGACCCACGGGATCCGGGCCTCCCCCGCCCCCCGGCCTGCACAAGTGCAGCATTAATGGGAGAGAGGGTTTTGCTGAATTAAGATACAAGTCAGACCAGGGAAGCAGCTACCGACGAGGGCTGCTTGTATCGAACGGCCGTGGTGGCCCTCTGCCCGCCTTTTGAAAGCTCGAAGCTCGTTATCCTGGGAAGAGGAGCCTGCACTGGCAGGTTTCTGCTTTGCCGGGCTACGTTTTGTCGACTTTTTGACGAATCGAGGTGGAAGATAATTTTAAAAAAAAAAATGTTCGTTGATTGAATTTAGAGATTTTAGGGTTGATTGTTAAATAGAAGAGTTAAATAGTAAGGCTTGGCGTGTGATTAGATTGTAATATTTCTTAAAATTTTTAAGAATAAATTCGATTTTTTTATTTTTGACTAAACAGAAAAGTAAGGCTTAGATATTTGAATTGAATCGATTTATATAAGTCTATTTTTATAATATTCAAAACATAAAGCTTTAATATCAACGTTATACTTAATTATAAACATAATATACGCTGTGTTATTATACCATTTAAATATAAATCAGACCAGTGTTACATAAATAACAAGAGCAGTACCGGTACCGTACTATATATGTATAATATAAACATCCCTACGCAATACGCACTTTTGCAACAGCATTTATTAAATTAATTGCGCAAGTCATAATCAGCAAAAAGCTCAATTTACAGAAATCGACACCTAAGAAATCTAGGAAATTCGAAAGAAAGTTCTTTTATTTTACAATCTTACTTTATAAACATATAATAAAATCCAAAATCAAGAATTTTTTATAAACAATGCACAATTTAGAAAAGCGCGCATCGTCCGCGGGAAAGTCTCCATTCTCTTCCGCTTACCTCTTAGCCGCGGAACAATAACGCCGTGGGGAGTCTCAAGCCGCGGCGAGCCTCAGCCTCTCTACTCCCTCCTACCGGTCCACGTTCCTCCGGAAGCGGCGCCTCGACATCTCGAGATATGAAAAAAATGAAAAGTGATATCCGTGCTAGCAGGAGAGCATCCGGAGGCCGGAGCTGCGGCTGCTGGCGGCTTCGGGTAGAGGGGAAAAGTTGCTCTCTGCTCTCTGGCATTTGCCTTTCTCCGGAAGGTGGCCCGCCGCCAGGCCTGAAATCTCCAAAGCCGCCCATCCGAAACTGCCGCCCGTAATGGGACGCTTTCTATTTGTCCTCCCGCTCCGCTGCAGGCTGGTCTTTGTAGAGTTGAGTCAGGTAGGCGGACGATGAGGAGGGTCGGATTCTTGCTGAGGATTCGTGAAGCGCTTTGCTGATTAATGGCTTGGGGGTTCAATATTGGTAGGTGTAGAATTGGTAGGTAGAATAGCGAAACAACTATGTTTCTTAAGTTTCGGTTGGTCGGTTGAAAATTCAAAATTTTGTGAATAAGGATTTTCACCCATGTTATTATTTTGCTTTTCATTTGCTATAGTTTATTATTTTTAACATTCGTATCATAATTTAGAATTTGTTGGAATTGGAAGGTCATTTCTTCTGATTTCATTTGGAATAAATCAAGGAACATTTATTATTTTTCAATGTTTTTACTTGAAACCTTTACATTATTTCGACATTCAACTTTGTAACACATTCCCATTATTGAATGCCGTAAGTTCACACAAGTTTGAGAATTCTTTGTATAAATGATTTTCTTTTCGAGCGAATAGCTGAGATTTCCTTCTAAGTAGCCAATACAAGTAGCCAATCCTTACATTTGGATTCAGCTGTTTGTGCTTAGTCCAGATGTGCTCTCTTCAGCTTAGACGTTGATCTACATGTATCCCAAGATATTTAATTTGACTGCATGCTTTGAGGAATAATATTGTTGTTTAATATAATTGCCTGCCACGTACTTCTACGTAGAGTAAATGTTACATGCGTGGAATAGTTTTATTTATTTTTATTCTCAAATGTTTAACCCTTTTAGAACTGAATTAAATATAACCGTGATATATCACTTTTTTAAGTATATTTTGACTTGTTATGGTCTAAATATAAAATTTAAATGGTAAAAAAAATTTGTTTCGATATATATTTATATATATCTACGTATATATGTGCATACTTACAAATATAAGTGTATAAATACATCTCTAATGA
>UCOL01004046.1:0-16113 GCA_900474335.1 Ormyrus nitidulus
GCTAAGTAAAATAAAAGACCAATTGGGGAGAAATGTTTACACTGCATTTCTCCCCTATTTAAGATAAGGCCCGAAGGCGCTCGCTCTCTTGACCACCACCGCCGCATCAGTACGTGCCGTGCAGTCTTCGAGCACAGTTAACAATTAGAGCCGAACTTGGAATCGTTGGAGTTTTATCGGAAGTTTAATATTCAGGATAGGAAACTAGAATCATCAAAGTTTTGCATTGGGAGTAAATCGATCTAGACCGGACTCGGAATATCAAAATAGAGTTATCAGAGTATAAAACCATCGGGTTATTCCAAAAGATTTAAAAGGCAGAAATCGTGAACGGAAGCCGACCAGAAGCAGAGCAGGGAAAACAACACGGCTCGCGAACCAAAGGACCCGCAACCGGTACCAACGCCAAGCGAAGGAAAAGGGTATAAGTTTGTTTTACCGATTAAAAAATTTCGAATATTATCTTATTGTTCGCGTTTTTCTCTCTCTTTCTCTCTCGTTCGCGTTTGCAGTCTTGCGAGGGCCCGTACGGGACTATTCAAGGCCCCACAACCTGTATTCGTTATTTTGAATAAATGATTGATCACGGAAATTGCAGAGATTTTACTTCAATTTTTCCTTTTCCATTTGTTACTAACGTAACAACAACTGAATATAATAATTACAAAACCAAATGGAAAGAACAGTTTTCTTCGGAATTCAAAGAAAATATTAATAGTGAAAATGATAAACCTATATCTAATATTAGAAAGAAGGAAATATCTAAAAATTGGAAAAATTTTAAAATAAAAAATGAAGATGATAATAATAATAATAATACTCTTAGTAAAATAAGAACGTCTGATGCAGAAAATTATGCTGAAGATTCATCAAAATCTTTATCTATTATTAAAGATTCTAAAACAAATAAAGAAGATGCGCCAAAAGAAGTATCGACTACTCAAAAGGCACAGTATAATCAAGGTCCTACAGAAAAAAGTGAACCATTACAAAAAGGTACCGAAAATAAAAAGTCTAATACCATAGTTTCAAAAAAAGTTTCTGTTAAAAAGGACAAATCTATAAATCGAAAACTTTTTTTACAAAATATTCAAAATTCTGTAGAAGATTCATCTGAAAGTAAAAATCCCGAAATAAGGACAGATGAGAAATCATCAGACACTGTTCATTTGAATAAAACTTCTGATAATATTTGTAATAATGTAAATATAAATGAAAAAAACTGATGAATTCAAAAGGGAAGATTCCGAAACCAAACCAAAGAAAAAATCTGGTAAAAGAGTTAAAGCTTCTGTAATAAACACAGATGTAACCCAAAGGCAATTGCGATCTAGTGGAAAATTAAAGATTCCACCTATATTTTATCAAGATAGAAATATTTATTCTGATAATTATGATTGGTATTTTATTAATGAAGATAAATATCTTAAAAAACTAGAAATTATATTAGGAGACTTTAAAATACCAGATGAAAATCAACGAGAGGGAAATAAAAAACTTTTTTACACTTATATATTGTTCGAATGGCGAGACGACGAAAAGTTAGAAAATATCACATTGAAAGACTTTATAAATAGAATTTTCTACCCAGGAAAAGGAACAAATAAAAGGTGCTACGATCACAACAACAACGCCCAATCTGTACGTTTAGGTACAGTTAGCCCAAAAAAGAAATTTAATAAGACACTGACTAAAACCATACTTGATATTCAAAATAATGGCGGCTTAGTTGGAATTGTAAAAGTTGCAAAAGATATTGTGGCAATAGAAGCGCTTACGAGAGAAGGCTTAATTATCGATGCAATTGGCTTAAAACGATTAAATGTAAAAAGCAAACTTTGCAATAACAAGGGTGGCGAATATTATGGTATCGCTAAAACATTATCAGCGATTGAAAAATTTGAAATGGGTTTTACTTTGCTAGTACAAACTTGGAAGTCCTTAATCAAAGAAGGGTGCGAATTCGCTTACCCAGACAAAACGATAAAATCATCTAATGAAATTGAAAATGCCGATTCAACAAAATCAATTGATGCAGTTGAAAATATCGATTCAGCAAAATCAACTAAAGGAGTTGAAAATATCGAGTTATTGAGAAGTATTAGTGAAAAATTTACTTCTCAATTAGAATCATATATTAATCCAATAATAACAGTGTAATGTTGTTATTGAAAGTATATTTTTAGAATTTTTCTTATTTTTTTAAGTTTATCGACAAATTTGTATATTTATTGAGAAATATTAGTAAACAATTTACTTTTTGTCCACTTTTTTCAATTCGAGAAGTTTTATGTATGTCATATTAACATCATTTTAATATGCTATTCTTTAGTATCTACTTAATTTTTATAAAATACAAATCGAGAACGTGGCCGTATTCATAGAAAATAATCAAACATATTCAATTCGTCTAACACATCACTAAATAATAATTGTAAGTAAACATAATTCATCATATTGTGCTGTAGTGTAATGTAACATAATATAGAAGCCAATGTTAAAGCTCAGATTATTACGGTATGAGCTATTTTGCTGATTTAAACGATTTTCAAGTAAAAGTCAAGGGCAGATTGTTGAAATGAAATTTATTTATATATATTATACTGCTTACATCAAAAGATGAAAAAATATTTTTAACAGTTGATTATATTTTAAAATTCGAAAACTTAACCATTAACAATTTATTGAGACCTTACATCCATTTTCTTTATTCGGCATTATTAACGACTAGGCTAATACATTTGCACTAAACAGAGTTTCTAGTATTTTTGTATATGAAATGGAAGGCACATATATGTGTAACAAAGGTGTGATAAAAAAGTGTGCATACAAAAATTGTACTTCGAATTTCAGCGCATTATTTATCGTTATTAATTACACTTGCGTGCTTTCATAATTATTTCGTTTACAGTAGAAGTAGGACATCAGTTGTTATATGTTATAAACTGACAGTATTAGAAGGCAATGAAACAACTATTCCGTTACTTACTCTACGTTTCAATTAAATTAAAATTTTAATAGCATCGTTATCTAAAATTTATAAACTTTGCGAAAAATTAACTATACACTAACTGGAACTTAACCACTAATTTCTTTGTACCGTCTTGTCTTTACTTTTTTTTTGCATCGTTAACGCTAAGAGAATTTTTTTCGAAGGAAAAAAAATACTGAGGTGTCGGTGATTGAATTAGCGGCCTGCATAATTTTCAATTTCAGTTTCTAAGACTAGTAATTCGGACTGATCCCAAATCCGCCGCCCAATCCTTGTTCTTTCCTCAGCTGGGCCAATTTCAGCGAATACCAGTCCTGAAAATATCGCCAATATTAGTACCGCAATAACAGTACCAGTGGATTAATAAAAATTGCAGCAAGACTCACTTGAACGTCTTCCTCGGATAGGCCGGTTTCAGCTGCCAGCAGCACGACGTCGGCTTTGTGTGGATTTTTCGGCCACCTGTTGAACTGCTCCTGCAGGACGGCCTCCTGATCAGTCGTCAGGCGTATGACGCGAGTCTCGGGCCTCGACGAATCTTGCGGCATCACTGATTTCATCATTTTGCCTGGAATCGAAGAAATCAATCTTTAGTAACACGTAAATGGAGCTTGGCAATTTTTCTAATGGAAAATTAAATATTTGAGTTGGTAAAACAAATGTAGCTGAAAGGATTAGTATAATTAAATTCGAGAGTAATAAATTTTTGTAAATGGAAAAATCTTGTAATAACTTAGATAAAAATTTTTATGTTCAATATATAAGTTTTTATTTTAAATTATTGAGTCAGAACCAAGTTAAACACCTCTTAAAATATAGTTTGTACAGTAGGTATACAGTGTTAATTTACTATTTTTCTGTATAAAAAGGTTGAACAGACCTAAGAGGAAATATTCCTTTATATTATCTACTATTTGTTCACAAATTGCAATCCAAATATAATGAATAAAGATAGAAAACTATTAAAACCTAAAACTCTCCGCTAAATAATTGAGAGTTTCGAAATAGTTTAAATATTTATATGGCAGGTTTGTTCATCAAATTTATGACCAGCGATTAACTAAAATTTGTCGTTACAACCTCATCACCTAATTCGTAACCGACTTTATATCACAAGTTCAAGTTGACGAAGAATTTTTTTTAAAAACTACCCATCCTCCACATTTCACCGGAAGTAAACATGAACTTTTCCAGAACAATTTGCACAGCATCAGTGGCACTTAAAAAAAAAAAAAAAAAGTACGCACGAACCAATCGCAGGTCATCGAGTCGCTCCGTAAATAGCCAAAAGCCCAGAGGCGTCGAAAATAAAAGAATTGTCGTTTCTCCCACGTCTGAATTCCTGGGGACTCTTGCATAATAATTACCGCATCTACGCCGGCGGAGCCTTGAGCAAGAGCCACGTTTATGTATATTCGCGTCCGTTATATCGCTCCCATCGAGATCGGAGAACGGCGAGAAGTGCTTTTTTTTGCAGCGGCAGTTTGGAATTTGCGCGGTCTCGCAAACGGGAGGGTAATTGCGTTGTGGTTTAAAACATTTATCGTTCGCGCGATATATTAATTGTTATTTTTATGGTTTTGACTATAATTATTATTGGATAGTAATTGCAATGTAATGATAGTCTATAATTAAGTCGTGAAGTAAATTGTTTTACGGCTCTGTACTCTGTTTTCTCGATTGTGACTTAAATTATAGCATTTTTTTTTAATGTACAGTAATATTTATCTTGTAAAAAGTATGAATCATAATGCAGCATATTTTAAGATAAAATAGTTATATCTCTTGTATAAAATTAAATTATTAAGAAACATTTATGTGCGCGAATTAAGATTGAAGTTTATTTTATTCGTCGAATCATTAATATCGTCATATTGAGTAGATAATTAAACACTCTTTTGCTTTCAGTAATTTACTGAGTATGCTGTTTAAGAATTGCTATCAATTTTTTTTTATCCTTTCAACAAAAAATTTATTATTGTATAAGCTGAGAGATTATTATTACGTACACAATCGAGTGCATCTGCAGATCTAAATCTTTGAGGATACTTTAAATATCGGCTAAATATAAAAAATCTTATTTTTCCGCTTTTCGATTGACAAACATAAGGTCAAACACCCGCAAACAAAATTTTCCCCGTGGCCGCGTATTTTCGCGCCCACCGGCACGAAAAATAAATAATAACAGAAAATAAAACAAATTGAGGAGCCACTGCCGCATTGCCATTTAATATTAGCTCGACATTGACCTAAACTTGACGCGGGGAATTGGAAACTGTTCAAGAGCAACGGCAGCGAGACGCGGCTGAGGGAAAAACGCGTCACCGATGAATAGCAAAAATAACCGGGTGTATTTTGAATTCACGCACAATAATCTCGGGAAATTCGAACGGGAAGAGCGACGGCGGTGTTGAGCGAAGCGGAAAACGGATCGGTTTGAAAAAGTAGAAAAAAGTATAGAATTCAATGAACAGCTGCGGTGAAAAGAATTTTTATCAATGATGGCTGGGTGAATAGAAAGGACTGTTTTTTAATTAAATTTAGTTACTTTTGGACTTGAAATTTATTAAAATACAATGAATAAATACAACGTAATAAAACTACACAAAATTTTATAAAAATTACCAACAAAAAAGGAAACTCTGCTAAAGAATGAAATTGTTATTTTGCCAATTATAAAGCCAAAGTAAAGTAAGATATTCTCAGCTTTATCTAATGAAGCGTTTTAAGATATAATATGAAAATTCATCACCCGATAACATTTGAATATCTCAATTTGTTAAATATTAAAAACTAATTTATTAAATTGCTACGTTTTTCCGTGGTAATTTTGCGATTATTAGTTTGACAGAACCCCTGATTAAAATCCATTAGTCACGATAAGTGTTATCAGATAGATACTTTAATGTGTTTGAATTTTATCTGAAGAGTATTAATATTTTTAAAGCAAAATAAACCGCGTACATAAAATTTAAATTATCGGATTATTTGATAATCTTAGTCAATATCAAAAAGCAAGTTTATTACTTTATTAAAAATGCGAGTACCTGGTTTTACTTGAAGAAAAATTCATTTTTTATTTTAAAAATATAAACTAAATGCCTCTTGCAGCAGTTTGAAACTTCATTTTTAAAAGGCGCGAATTCAATGTACATAAAACGATCTCGATGCCATTTAAAATTCCAATAAATTATGGCGCAAAATGCTTAAAACGTGTTTCTTCTTGAATATTTTCAATTAAGTTTAATTTTATGATAAATAAGTGTATTTATAAAACACCCAATGGGAATTGAGTTATCAATTTTTCGCCAACTTTTTATTGCCAATGAAGAAAACTGGTTTTCGCCAATAACTTTATAGACCGCAATCGCCAAATTTATTTCTGTCGCCGATTTTGAAATGCTTTTGCGTGGGTGGTATCGTTTCACGATCTTGGAAGCAATTTCTTGCTTCCTTTTTGCATCAAACTCAGACTGCCACGAATCCATTATAAATCTGACACGTCACCGCAGCCTCTGATTAAAAGCGTAACGGTTTCTTTCAAAGTTAAAAAGATGTCACTGAATTGTATTATAATGATTTGAAACTGTTTTTAGAATGTCATTTATATTTAAAAAAAATTATAGCGGTTTTTTTTTCGAAGATCAGTTGATTTAAAAAACTTTGATGAAAAATAATATTTTTATGGCTCAAGTATATTAACTTAATTAATCGTTGTTATAATCGTTTACAAAATCTTTAGTTGAAGCAGATGAGTTGGTTTAGGATTCGAAAAACATCAATGTGACACTGCACGTTAGAAACTAGGAAAAACGTGTACGCAACGTTAAAATTTGATTCGATGTCTTGCGTCACATTTTATCCGATCTCAAATCTCATTCAATTACTCTTTTCCCGTCTCGAAATAACTTGTAAAAACGTTCACGTTCAAAATTAAGTCTACAAAGTTGAAGTATATTATTGAATACTATTTTTTGTTCGTCAGAACAAGAAAATTATTGCGTCTCTGAAGAAATATAAATTTCCAAACAATAACGCGTAGTTACGTTTCCCACGCTTATAGTATATATACTACGTTATATACTATATATACATATAGTTGCCAAGGTCAGAATTCTAAGTTCCTAAAAACTTACAGATGTTTTCATATTACTTTCATACGTATGCTTAAAAAATACTTCTTCACCATTTACACATGTTATGTGAATCACCATAAATATTTTTTGCTTAAAAAGTATAGTTACAGTAGTGCGATTATTCCAAAAACTCATAACATTTTAACAACATTTACATTAAAAATCAATATTTTTTACGGTAATAAAGAAATACTTATTATGCATTCGAGTTTGAAAATTAATATTATAAATTTTATTTTTTGTTACGTTTGTTTTGCAAAAATTCAAAGTTTTATTCGTGAACGAAGTTAGACTTGGCAAAAACAACGTTTTATATTTTCGTACATAGGAAAAAAGTCGCTTAATGTTTTGCCAGTGTTTTCAATTGTAGGATGTAACAAAGTGCACGTAAAATTATGCAATCTGAAGAATATTATTATCATTTTTTGTTTGAAACATTTGCAACAAAACGTTTGTTTTACATAAAGTATTGCAATAATGGACAGTCAATTAAGACTATTTTTACACATTTTGTAACCATTAAATTTGCATGTCAATTATTTTCTGAATTGCTATTACTATTTCAATAAACGTAGTAAACGACTAAATGAAGTGCCAAAAAAAATATTTACTATACGATTAAACCATGTTAGTTTTTTTTTAAAATTAGTTTTTTATAAAATTGGTCTCGTCAGAGCAAACCCACAAATATTTACCCTCTTTTTTGTTCAAAAAATTTCCTTCCCAGCCACAAACTCAAAACTACATCCCCGCCTCGATTTCCCAAGCAGCCCTAATCGGCCAAAGTCGATCTCCCCGGCGAAAACTACAAACCTGCCACGAAGAAAAACAGAGCCTCCTCAGAAAAAAGTCGCGAGCGCCCACAGCAGGAATCTCGGCAGCTCGTAAAAGGCTCGCGGGAATAATAACGCGAGATCGACGGTCAGCTCTCGCTTCAGCCAAGCTCGCTTCTCCAACGTATAACCCACACGTCCGCTCCTGCAGCTGCGGCTGGTAGCACTGGCGGCGCTTGAATAATATCGAGCGGCCCGCCGCCGCGGCGCACGTGGATATCGCCTCTCTCTCTCTCCCTCGGAAAAGCGCCTCTCCGCGCCTTGCCGCTGGCCAAGCCTCTCGTAAACTTGACCTACAAGATCGAATCGCGCGCGCGCGCGCCTGCGCGAGAGCCCAGGCACCGCAAATCATGCTAATAAACGGAACTGCGCCGGTTGAGATCGGGAGCAGCCTCGATTTCTCCCACCGCCCGGCGCCAAGCCGCGCGAGGCGGCGGCGGTCCATTGTCATCCCGCGAGAACCGGATTCCCGACGCGGGGGTCTGTATGGCTGATCGGCCGATTTTTCCTTACCGCTCCGGGATTTTCTACTTTTTTTTTTATTATTAAGGCGCCGATTACGGCGACGGGGGAAAGTTATTGTCTTCCAGCGGGGTTTCTTGCTTACAGCTGAGGTAGCCGGGATTGCTTTTTAATTAGGTGATTATTCTTTGCTTTACGAGGCTTCGATGAGGCGTTGCGGTTTCTTCGCCGTCGTTTACGAACGATCTCTTCTCGTCTGCAGATGCATCGTGGAGAAGAGGCTTAGGTGAATTAACTGATTTCGTTGGCGTGCAGATAATGGTGGAATAAGTCAGGAATTTATGCGGAATTATTAGCGACATTGTTTCCTTTTAAGCATAAACTTTGTTTTTCTACACGGAGAAAAATACCTCATTAAAAATTAGTATAATCAATCCTAATCGAAGGACAAACTTGCACTAACAAGAAAAATTACTATAATATATACTAAAATTTGATAGAACTATATTCATTTTTACCAGAGTTCTGTCAAATTTTAGTATATATTATAGTAATTTTTCTGGATAGTGCAAGTTTGTCCTTCGATTAGGATAGATTATACTAATTTTTAATGAGGCATTTTTCTAAGCCTCACAAGCAATTTAGAAGCACGAGATAGTTAAAAAATAAAAAAAACTAAGAAAGTGCCAGAAAAATTGTACTTTATTACACGCGTACTTCCGAACATTTCAAATCCACCTCGAAAACAGGCGGAAAACTCAAGATCCAGTTGCAAAAATCGCACGTCGTCATCCGCGCTTTGACGAACGACGGAAACGGACGCGCGGCCAAGCGGCTCTCTTATTCGAAATTCGCGCGCGCAACTTTCTAATAGCGCTTCTCTCGAGTCCCCTTTCGCGAGGACGACTTGGCAGACGGCTCTCGGTGGCTCGACTTGTTGGCTCGGTGCAGTCCGAGGGCCAGAGGCGAGTCCGCGATCTCGCCGCGGATCTGCGTCTCCCTCCGCTCGGTCTTGTACATCGGCAGCTCGTCCTCCCGGCGGGCGACGTAGTCGATCACGCCCTCCCTCACCTCCTTCAGGTAGCTCGACTTTTTCAGGCAGCGCTCCACGATTCGGTCGCGATCCACGCCCGATATCTAAGAGGTGGGCGCGTTTTTTTCGTTAGTTGGCGTTTTGGGGGTCGCCGGTGGTGGTTGGATACTCACGGGGTCGTCGCCGTTTTCCCAGGTTTTCTCGGACACTTGCTGTTTTATTGTCTCCCGCAAGTCGGCCTGGGAACGTTTGGAAAAATGCGACGCGTTGAATTGCGGTATAGGAATCGACTGTGTCGTTTTAAATGCAGTCGTCGCGATTGGATCGGAATTGATTTCGGTTTGAATTTTCAAAAAGTTACTTTCAACGTTTACTAGATTTTAGAAAGCCGCTTGAATTTTTTATTACTTCCATATACGTAAAGTACCCGAAAGCGAATAAGAATGTAAAAAGTATGCTATGTAAAAATAACTCACAAATCGCTTATATAGGTGCTTACACGAAAAGAATAAAAAATGAAAGCAAAGCAAGAGAAACGCAGTAATTTTTCTTACACCGGAGCTCCGCTCCTGGAACTCCCTGCGAAAATAGTCGAAGTCGTCGGTGAAGAGAGCGGCGGCCCACGGCTCGCGGAAGTACTCGAACAGATCCGGTATCTTGTTTTTCTGCAAGGCGCGAAAAGCACACACCTCTTAAAAACCTCTCCGGCGGGCGCCGCCGGTAAAAAAGTCGGGAAAGAGTCTCACCGAGAAACGAGCCCTCAGCCCGTTCAGCAGCGCCTCGTGCTTGCCGCTCAGCGAGATCATGTTCTGAATTTTGAAGTCCTGCGGGATTCGGCGGCGTTTTGAGTAAATTGTGAATCGCGCGTAAATCGCGGCGCTGCACTTCCCAATTAAAAGTATAGATTCGAGCTGGAATTTCCAGCGTTGCGCAACTCGCCGGGTTGAAGAAACCCGAAATGGGCGGGTTGTATTTTAGTTTCTTTAGTTTCCAAGTTTAAATTCTCTCTCGAGCGAACGCCGAGAAAAAGAGCCGAAAGTCGCGGTTTCGCACGATCCCGCGCGCGTTTTGTAAGACCTGGAAGTGCAGCGCCGCTATTCTCGTATATACGGAGGAATCGCTCTTCCTGCTTTTTTTTTTTTTTTTTATTCTAACCCGTTTGGTGTAGCAAGTTACGCTCTCGACCGTATGGAACTGGTTTAAACGAAGTCGAAAGTATCCAGTATCAGCTGTGCAAGATCCCGTGGTGAACACGTCACACTCCGGGCACGACTAAGTGCGTGGCGTGCATGCAATATTGTAAGAAAATTTATAAATATTCAGACTCGTTTTTTTCTTTCTTTTTGCGCAAAGTGACGCAATCGACAAGTTTTAGGTTCGCCGCTGGCGAGCGGTTAATTGAATTATTACGAGTCGATTGATCAATTACTTTTTTACGAGGGAAAGTTCAAATGTATTTGAAGAAGGACGTAAAACTGAAATAAATGATCGGTTTAAATTGTCAACTGTCATTACTCCATTAAAACGCGTATATCGTTTAAAACCTGTGCGTCCTCCGCAGATTCGGGAGCCGCTCTGATTCCGGGCTTCTGCACGTGGATGTACCGATAACCGCCGGGAAGCAGGCACGCGGCCACGATCGGTATCCTGTACGAGAGATCGGGCGTACTCTCCTCGAACTGCGTCTTGGGCAGATCGGCGGGATGACCCTCGTCGGTGTAGTTGTCCTTGGTGTTCAGCATCACCATCTCGACGAAGTGCTTGGCGAGCTGTTTATCGGTGCGACGGTTATTCCTTTTTTTTTATATTCGTTGCTTTGGATTTTTAATTTTCCGTCTCCTCGCGACTATTTTTAACCATAAAAAGGCTTATTGAATATTCTCAACCGACAATGGACACTTTGCATTCAAGGTTTTCTCGAACAAGGCTTAATACACGCCGTGCCTTATCCTCGCTACTTCGCGGCTGTATACTTTTTCGAATCAAGCTCGATTTATCCGAGCCGAATTGCGCAACGCGACGCTAGAAAATTTGCCTCTCCGATCGGGGGCTTCTGGGAAATCTCTAAAGATGAGTAACGATGGCAGGCCAACCTTCTCGCCGACTTCCAGGCTATTGTAATGGGCGTTCTCGAGCCCGAGGACGGCGACGCAGCGCAGTTTCCTCGAGTACTTGGTCAGAGTGCCGGCCGCGAAGACGCGCGGGTCGTTCGTCCTGAATTCCGAGTCGATGACCAGCCGGCCGTCGAAGACGAGGCCTGCCCGCGAGATCGCTGCGGGGGAAAGTGAATCATTCGAGTTTAATCGGACGGAGGTGGGAGAGAGAGAGAGAGAGAGAGAGTTGCTCGAGCGCCCCGCGTGGAAATCGAAGTGTTGATATTGCCCGGGGAACTGTTTTCCAATGCAGCGCGGATAAAAAGATTCTAATTGCTCTATAGGTAGCTTGTGAAAATGTGTAAACAAGAAACATATTTGCAATGCATCTGTAATGCAACCTCAGTGATATTTTAAAATAACCGTAATTTCTCTATACTTTTTTATATTGCAAGCAAATTTCTAGGTACTTCTGAAGTAACCGACTGACTAATGTAACAAGCTTGTATAAAATTAAATTTATTTTGCAATTTCCATCCGAAAAATCGTTACCCGAACGTTTCCCCGTTCCTAACGAAATTAGCCGCACAAGTGCCTAAAAACTGGAATTCGTTTCCACGAGGGCGCTCGAATTCGAAAAGCCGCCCGCGACCGTTTTCCAACTCGGGTGTGAGGTGAATAATGGACGTCGCGTAAGACGGTAGCCTGTTTTGACCGCAGCGATTAGATAGAGTTACCTCGCGCGCGGTCACTCCTGCAGTGGAAATGCGGCGGAGTATTTTCGTCTTTTAACCCATTACCGTTCAAGCGGACGTAATTGGATACTTAATTTTTTGCTAAAGGCTTTTTCGAATGAGGTTTCGCGGGTGAAAAATTTTATTTCGCGGCGCAAGTGTTTGTTGATGAGCTTCTATCAACTCAGAAATAAAGGATCCAGCTACGTCTGCTTGGGCGGCAATGGATTGAAGAAGCTTAAAAATTTCAGCGGTTTATAATTTAACTGTTGGTACGAATTTAGAGATGAAGGTGTGCAATAATACCCCAATTGATTGAACTACGTTGGTTGTAAATGTTCTTTAGAAATAGGAAGGTCTGTGTGTCGAAATGTACACGTATTATATACATCATTTTTCAAAATATTATGCATAATTCTTATAATGTGTTGCTTCCCTTTGTTTAATTGACATTTAAAGTGTTACGCATACTCTTTCTTAAAATGTGTCTGCAAAATTAAAGTATTGACTGTATTTATACATTGCTTGTTTGTTTGAAAATCTACGACCGAAGGTGTGATGTGTGGTTGTTAATCAGGTGTCTGTTACCTGACACTTCACAAGTATATCCCTGTCGTAAAGTCATACCATTTTTCACAGGCGCAATCTCATAATCTCAAAACATGCACACATGCCTATGCAATGCTAGAAAGGCTTGCAGATTATGTTGTGAAGGAATACATTTCATTAGTATATCTTAAAAATAGATGCAACAATGATTTTTCACATTTAAATGATATTACTGATAAATTTTAAATCACAACTTAAGATTTTGATTTAAATCTATTTGTAATGTTTAAGTATTTTTAATTGACTAATCAACTTACGTAGCGAAGGAGGCTAATAATTCAAAAACTTCTGACACTCACCTGAAATTAAACGATTGAAATTAAAATTTGCTCAAATGAAAAATACAATTTAGAATAATTTTTTTGACACACAGACACCTTATCCCACCCACCACAATTAGAATTATAAATAATTAAAAATTTAAATGAATCTATTAATCTCTCAATGTTATGGTTTTATGAATGAATGTCAAGTCAAAACTATATATTGAAAGTGTGCCGAACGATAATCAATTTCCCTTTATAGATCATCATAGAATTATAATCACCAAGAAAAGTCTTTAGGCAGGGTCGCTTGTTCGCATAGCTAATAAGCGCATCGCAGAAGATGGTCTGCTGTCCCGATTCGGTATCAATTATCAAGCTCTCTATGGTGTTCTCGTTATCCGTAAAGGTCCAATCGGCAAGCTCGCAATTGGTCATGATCGTGACGCCGAGTGATTTCAGATTTTTTTTCACCGCCTTCATAATCTTTTAATGGTAGGTTTGGAGTTGATTAAAGAGTAAACAAAATTTAAAGTTTTTCGCACAAATTTACTGACTCATCTGAACAATTGAAAGTTGTTTAAAGGCGGGAAACTGTCTTTCGATATTTATTGCAGTATTCATAATTTGAATAAGTACGTTTTTACTAACTGATGTTACTGTAGGATAATAGCTTAAGGACTTGCATTGTTACTCAGTGATTCATCGAAAAATTATTATGCAAATATCTAAGCCGACCTTGCATCAAGATAATTATTTTCTCAATTATAAACAGCATTATAAGTAGCACACATACGCCGATTTTTAAAATAACTAAATAATTAAAATAATAATCACGCGAAGAGCTTACTTCGTTATTGCTTTTGAAAGCGTCGTCTTGCGCGGAATGGTTAGTTTGGATCAACGTGATCCACGAGCCGCGAATGCCGGCCTCGAGGAAAGCGCCTAGCGCGCAGTAACAGTCCAAGTTCCATCCATGAAAGACAATTGATTCTACGAAATCGATATACGGGTAATGAGAATTAATTCATCCTTGCGAAGCGTCGTTCGCGTCCAAGTGCGAATAAAGCGCGAGTATCTCTGTTGGGCCGAGAGCTGGAGGAGCTTGTGGATTGTTTGCATTTAAAAATGTTTCTAGAAACTTTACCCTGAAAAAATAATGCAGTAGAGTTTACTATAAATTCTTTTAATTGGAGGACAGACTTGAAATATGGAAAAAAGTGACATGAATTTTGGAAAGATTACAATTTTTATAGTTAAAGTTATGGAAACCATTATGGAAAATTTTACTATAAAATTGTAACTTTTCCATATTTTATGGGACTTTTTTTCATATTCAAGTCTGTCCTCCAATTACAAGAATTTATAATAAATTTTAATACATTATTTTTCTAATTTTGCAATATGTTCGATTTTTTGCAAGTTAACAAATTCAGTAATTTCAACGTTAAACATACGTTCTCTTGTTTAAAAATTAAGTATTGGTTTAACGTGTAATCGAAACTTTACAGATAATATTGTTATGATGCAAGGATATATTTTTATGGTATGTCCTTGAGGATATCAATTCTCAAATGCCGGCTTTCTACATGTTAAAATACACGTTAGCAAATTGTATTCCAGAAGCTTTTGAGGAAAACTATCGGCCCTCTAAGAATAAATAGGCTTCTCTTATCAAGATTCAATAAAGGTAAATTTACTCTAAAATAACGCACTTTGCTTGGTGTAACCTTCCGTAATTCTTTGAATTTCGCTCAAACAAACGGAAGCATCCAGGTCGTCGTTAATTAAATAGCAGTTCGCCGGCACTATTAGACTGTAAAGTTCGCCGGTTACATCATTGAATTTCATACTAGTAATCAGATTAAACCTAAAATTTACTCGAAATGATCCTCCTCGTTGGGCGGATCGCTATTCAGTTCAGGTCGTTCGTACAACATTCCGCAGGTGAGAATAAGATAATCGTACGATATGCTTCCGCAATCCTCGATGTGCACGCGTCTCTTCTCCCTGAAACGCAGCTTTTGAATTACCCCGAACAATCGTTTTATACATTTTCAGTATACCTATCAATTCCGACAACGGTGCCTTTAATGGAATTGTAATTGGCTCTGCCAGGCGTCAGCTGCCTGTAAGCGTGACAATAACGCGCTCTGAAAGGCCCCATTAGTTTAACGTAGTAGTCGCTCGCGTGGCGATACCGAATGCCGTTCATGTTTATCAGAGTAATGTCCCTGAATTGAAGATTCCTGAAATTGAACCTGAAACGCGGTAAATTTCGAATTTAAAAAACTCGCGTCGTCGCGGTGGAAATTCATTATTGCGAGGCTTCCTCACCCCAAGGCGAGCGAATCCAAGAAGGAAAGTCCGCAGTCGGAGGCGCCGACCACGACGATTTTCGTATTGACGACCTCCTTGGTGATCATCGTCAGGCGGGGAGTTAAAACAAAGAGGGAAAATAAGTCGTCGAACGGCGCGCCGCTGACCTTTTTCTTGAAGAAATATTGGAATTGAGGCCAATTGCGGATTCGCGGCTTTACGGCTTGCATCACGCTCAGGCAGGGGGATATTTCAGTTGGCTACTAAAAATTGATTAAGTGATTGAAAGCATCTTAAATTACCAATTGGCGTTTATAACCGTTTCGTCATAGTATTTCTATTATTCTCTTTAAGATTTTGTAAATAATATACTATTTCAAATAAATAAAGAAAAAAACATTTATTTACACAACGAAATTCGGAGTCGTCCACCGAAAAAACGATTCTTTTCATGCAAGAGGAATTATTCTCAATATTTGAGTGAGAGGAATTCCTATTACTCGAAAATAATCGTTTTTTCAATGTCCAAATTTCTGTCAGTGTAACTTCACTCGCAACTTCTGCAACAGGCACATCGTAGCAATATTAGCTTTTGCCTTCCCCAAGTAAACATTGTTTTACTCCAACCAACAGTTACTC
>UCOL01004047.1:0-16113 GCA_900474335.1 Ormyrus nitidulus
TCGCAGTTCTCATACAATGGCACAGCATACGGCGCACGGGGCACGGAACGTTTTGTAGACAGGCTCTTAGAGTTGCATTTACGCTCAGACCAACAAAGGAACGCATGGAAAATGAACCGTCGGGTTGAAGCGAACTGGAGAATTCGTTGCCATGGCAACAGAGTAAAACCAATACACATTTCACAATGTGTAATTTCATTCATGCTCATGTTGATTAATTTAGTTAAATACGCATCATGGTAAGTTTCTTAGACTAATTACAATGGATTTAACTAATTTTAAATAATCATTTTTTTTATATTTGCAAGCTCCCAAAAAGCACTAGCTAAATTTATTTTTTATGCAATATGACTGTAGTTATTGCTAGATAAAAATAATATATGGTTTTAAAAGCGAAAACGAAAATTAACAGATACTATCGAGAGCGAAACCAGCTTCGGGCGAAGGGGTTCGAAAGTCTGCCTCGAAACGAGAAATCCCAACGCTGGAAGAGTTTCTTGCCAAGAGGGACTACACTGGAGCTTTGACTCTGCTAGAGTTCAACGACGCGACGAGCTCGAACAAGGACAGTCAGTTGTGGATCGCGTACTGCGCTTTTCACTTGGGAGACCATAAAAAAGCGGCCGAGATCTACCAGAATTTGAGGAAAGCACCCGATGCTTCACCGGATCTCATTACCTTTGTGGCTTGCTGCTACTTCTACCTCGGCATGTATCCCGAGTCCCAAAAACTGCTCCAAGATGCGCCTGACAGTCAATTGAAAACGAGGCTCTTTTTACATTTGGCCTTCAAATTGGCAGATAAAGTAATGTAGCCAATTTTTCGTTTTTATCTTTTAATAAAAAAAATATTTCGAGCTTCTAATACCTAATTTTGAATGAATCGTAAAATATAAAATATTACGTTTTTATTATTCTTCTGAGTTACTGCTAGCGATTCAGGGTCTAAACAAACTTGTTTTGCTCTACTTTTCCTTTGAAATGCAAAAAATTTAAACTGCACTTACAAGGAGAGCCTCACATCTTCGTCTAACAAATTTTTTTTGTAACTTAAAGATTATACTTTTTAATATAAAAATATGTATGAAGAAAGGCACGTTCAGTTTTTAAAGTTATGCGCTCTTTACTAAATCCTAAAAAAAATCGACGTTTGTTCAATTATCTATAACTATACAACAATTAGTTGTAAGAGCAGTCCTTGACTCAGCCGGTTAAGCCATCGGTTTGTTTACTTCGAGGTAACCGCCGGTTTTTGCTTTCCAAGGCAAGGCTTTTCGAGGACGCGGGTTCGCAAATTCTTTTTTAACAAATGTGTACCGGATTTTTTGGCGACGGAAATCAAACGCGCTGATCGTCATTACCTTCCAAAATCTGCTGAATGTAGCTATTACTAGTTACTATAGTTAATTCCTGCCGCTAATACTCGAAAAGAGAATGTGACAATAATTAACTGAATAAAAAAATAATTTTAGAGTATAATTTACAATATATGATAGATATATGGTATTAACTGAATAAAAAAAAATAATTTTATAGTATAATTTACAATATTTGATAGATATATTGAAAAAAATTACGAAAAAATCTTTATTTTTTCTAAAATCATGAATTTTTGCAGATTTATTGATCTACTTCTATTGCGAATCTTTTTTTGACCGCAACATTATAAAAAAATTAAAATTTTTCTGTAATCTTTTTTCAATCGATAGGATTTGATCTTGACTTTTTACCTTTCAAATATAATTAATTAGAAATAGCCTATAATTAAATCTTGCAAAGTTATAAGTGATTCAATAGCATTGGTCTCTAATTTGATCATATTTTTTATATTGTGTAACCAAATGAACAATTTAGCTAAAAGATCGCATAAATTTTGAAAAATCGAGTGTTGGACTGAAAGGTGTCTTTTTTATATTTTTATATTAAAAAACATGTACCCAAGTCACAACATAAATCATGACCTAAACGAATGAAGCTCTCCTTGTTGAAGGCAAAGAATTACTTCATAAATATATTTTTTTCAACATATAGATATAAGAAATTATTTTCTAACTCTATTTAAAACATTTAGGCTCAATTAAAAGAATTTGAAGATAAACTTCGTGATACTGTTGAAGATCAACTGTGTTTAGCTTCTGTGCATTACCTTCAAGCACATTATCAAGAAGCTATCGATATCTACAAAAAAATTTCACTCGAGAACAGGTAATTGAAATTGTGTACTTGATGTTTTGCACAAGAATTTCATTTTATATTTTCATTTTTAATTTATTTCTTTCATTGTTCCTTTCCAAATTAATTCTGCTCACATATTAGAAACACCATAGTAGATCGAATGACAAGAAAAATAGATCGAAAAAACGAAAATCTTACCAGGAAGAAAGATTAGAGTTTCACAAGGAGCTATTTAAAAATAGGTATCCCTTTCCCATCCCATTACATTGTTTTTATTTTACATTTTTAACAACAAATTTTATTTTACAATCATTCCGTATTTTATAGAATACAATATTATTTTACGTTTACGACACTGCTTTAAAATTTCGCGTATAAATAATTAATATTTGTTGTGACTTAGTAAAATAGTACTTATAGATTTATAAGCAAAGAATGAGTATATTTTATTCACAGGGATTATTTAGCTCTGAACGTTTACGTGGCCCTTTGTTACTACAAATTAGATTATTATGATGTGGCGCAAGAAGTTCTTCAAGTTTACTTGCAAAAGTATCCAGATAGTGCGACTGCCATCAATTTGAAAGCTTGCAATCATTTTCGCTTTTACAAAAGTACTTCGGAGATGGCGGAAATGAAACAGCTTATTGATAAAGTCTCGACTTCTAATAACTTCGGCAACGATCTTATTCAGCATAATATAGTGGTAAATATTTATAGCAGCCGGCCATTGACTCTGATAGCTGGTATCTTTTAGGTATACAAGCTCAAAATATTTTGACCGATAATAATAAGTTATATATATATATATATATTGTTCTACTAAATTCTTAAAACGTTTACTAAACTAAAAAAATGGAGCACGTAAAAGGACAGTCAAAATGTAATAAAAACTAAAGAGTTTGATAAATTAAAACTAGGTTTTTAGGAACGGAGAAGGAGCTTTACAAATTCTACCAAACTTGGTGGACGTTATTCCGGAGGCTAGATTGAATCTAGTTATTTATTATTTAAGGCAAAATGAGATTCAAGAGGCCTATGAACTAATAAAAGATCTAGAACCTACTGTGCCTCAAGAGTACATTTTGAAAGGAATCGTCAATGCAGTCGTCGGTCAGGAAAGAAATTCTGTAAGTTCCATTTAATAAAGCCGAAAATTTGTTGCGATACGCTTTTTATAAAAATAACGATGAGTCTATTATTTCAGCAAGAGTATATTAAAATCGCGCAACAATATTTTCAACTTGTGGGGACTTCTGCATCCGAATGTGACACCATACCTGGACGCCAATGCATGGCATCTTTTTACTTTTTATACCGACAATTTAAAGACGTCCTTATTTATTTGAGCTCAATTAAAACCTACTTCTCAAATATCGATAGCTTCAATTTTAATTATGCACAAGCTCAAGCTGCAACGGGACATTACAAAGAAGCTGAAGAAGCTTTTCTTGCTATACGAAATGAAAGATATCGTAATGACTTTGCCTACACAAGTCTTTTGGCTTACTGTCGTAAGTATACAAGTATTTTCATTTGGATATCTGAACAATTCAAAACACGATTTCATTGCTAATCATTTTCTAGATATTATGAATAAAAAGAGTCAACTGGCCTGTGAACTTTATTTAAAAATGGAGCCATCAACGGAATCTTTTAATTTGCTACAATTACTTGCAAACACTTGTTACGTTGTCGGCGATTTTTGGTATGCAGCCAAGGCCTTTGACATGTTGGAAAGATTAGATCCTTCTCCAGAACATTGGGAAGGTAAAAGAGGAGCGTGCTGCGGAACATTTCAGTATATCGTAGCAGAAAAATTACCAAAGTAAGAACCTCCAATAAATTTTAATATGAATTTTTTAAATAATTTAGTACCATAAGTGAAATACTTATTCAACTCTTGCTTTTCTAAAAATCGGGTATCAAGGAGATTATTAGATCAGGATCTGATTCATCTTATACCGGAGTCTGTTAGGGATTGTAATTAGAAAACTTTTTTTACCATCCTTAGTTAGTTTCAACAGTTTTTTTTAAAGTAAACTGCTTAATTTATTGAATAATTTATTGAACGATATAAAAACTTAATAATATTAATGATAATTATTGATTTATTATTAAATATTATTAATTAATATTATTAATTTTATTAAAAATATTTAATTTATTGAGGATGGAAATCAGGACCCCCTAAAAAAAATCTTTACAATCTCATCTGTTTTCAGTCTTGAATTCAAAATCTGGATCAGGAACTGATTTGAAGTAGTAGTCTCATTAATTGATTTTTATTCTGGACTTGTGTAAAAAACGTAATTCACTCAAATTTTAGGATAGGTTTTGTTATTTTAAATTATTATGATATGCACATCTATTCAGTTTAATATTTCGGTTTTTTCAAAATTGAGAGCTCAGTGTAAACTTTAAAAGTTATTGCTTGCTTTACCGCGTATTCTAATTAACGCCACTTAAAAGATAATTAAGATTTACCTTATCGAACGGGGTTTCAGGGTTCATGTTTTGAAATCTGAGAGCTATTAGTAATTCCTGAAGGCAGAAATAATTTACTCTTACCTAAGTTAGGCATACAGATAGCTAAATCAGAACCCTAGAAGAAAAAAGAAAAAGAATGGATGTAACAATTTTCATAATTTGTCATAACAAAACCAACTTTAAAGTTTCCTAAACAATTGCTACTCTCCTTGTAAGATCATTGATAGTGCATGTATTCGAAATCTTTATAACTGCAACTTGAAATCATCTAAATCAAATGTATAATCAAAAATCAATCTAATCATATGTATTAGAAAGAGATTATTTCTAAGATTGAAACAAATTGTTTATCATTATGAATTAAATATATTTTAAATATAATTTATTTTGGCTTATCAAACGCATTAAAAAATTGATTGTAATAAAGTAATACATTTTTATTTATTTTTGCCAATTTTTATAATTTATTTACGATTTTTTAAATACGACCTTTAGAATAATTCTTTGTTAAATATACGACATTGTTTTTTAATAAATTATTAAATTGTTATTTTAACTAAATAAATTTTTTTTCAGAGAATTATTATCCGAGGTAATAAAAATTTTGAAAAATACAACGAATTCTCAAGTTGAACAAATTATTCGAGTGATGCGAAAGTGGGGTAAAGAAAATCGAGTTGCTTGTTAATAATTGTTTGTTGTGAAGTGAAGAGTTACTTATCTCATCTGTTAGTAGATCTTAAAAAAACTGTATTTGTATATTGCATTTTACAATTGATGATGGTCTTTTTTAATAAAGGATTTTCTATAAAAATAAAAAAGTTTTTCATATAAAATAGATATATATTCAAACTGTGATACAATAATTGTATAATATAATAATAATTATCATAATAATTGTAATAAAGACATGATAAATATGATTCGCAATAATTCATGAATTTTCAACAAATTTGATTGTATTAAAAAAAACTTTATTAATGGTACGTCATTTGACACCATATATAAACACTGCACTCATAAGTTATAATTATTTTCTTTGGAACAGTGACAATTGTTCAAACAATACACACTTGGAGAAGTTAATTTTTTATACAAAAATATAAAGAAAATAAAAGAAACTCGTTTTAAAGAAAAAAAATTTCGATTTACAAAAAAATAATCAAAGGAAATATACATTTTTTCAGAATAATACAACTAATAAAATATTTAACTTTTATAATTTTGTTTTTACTCTACTCTATTGAACAAATATTCAATTTTTTTAAAGTCGAAGAATATTAGAGAGATTTACTGTTTAATTTTAACTTGTTGAAAATTTTTCTGTAAATAAGACATTCAAGCTAAAAAGAAAAGTATTAGCTTAACAGAACGTAATAGCCGACGTGTAAGAACAGCATTCAAGGCTTCAATAAAAGGCAAGATGTTAATTTTAATTACATTTATTACCAGTTAATATATTTTTCAAGTTTTGACACAGGGCTTTGACGTCCTATTTTAGTTAGGCCAATACTTAACTTTTCACTTTTATAATCTACAGAAACGTGTCCATTTATAATACAGAATATCTTGTAACCTCACACACTCATCAAATAGTATTTATTACATTATACATTATAATTTTTGTATGCTATCACTATTCATTTGCAGGCCACATCACTCTCACATACAGACTTACATCTTGTACGAAATATCGATACATTACTTTTAAATCTTTTTATACGTGAACGTTAAATGCAGCAATAATATAGCGGAATATTTAAGTGAATTTCTTATAAACAACATTTCTAATTTTTTGATCAGTTCTTGCAATTTAATTAATTATGTATATTTATAATCTCACTTTTTAATAACCATATATTTTAATGAATTTGCTATTTTTGTGCTAATCTGTTTTTAAATAATAAATTACATTTTGTAATGTGCTATCATGCTCAAATTCAGTCGATATAAACTATTTTAAAAAATCATTCAAATTTCTTCGAAAATTCATCTTAACAAGGACAATTGCAATATGCAAAATTGACTTACGCAGGTAAATAGCGAATTTAAAAAAAGGTCTATCAAAATATCAACATATTTTCGAAGAAAAGTATCAACATGTTTTCCAAACGAAGAGCACGATTTATTTTTTTCTCAAAGACAACAGCTTAATTCATACAATTTTCACTAATACAAAATAATACAATTATAATTTTAATTTTTGTAATAAAAAATTACAGTCGTAATTAACCATCAATTGATAGATGGGCATTTAATGCTTAAGTGGCATAACGTTCGCAACTTCGCATTAATATAAAATGCAGAAGTTTCACATTGAAGAGTTATACACATTACTTGATAATGGTAATACTAACAATGACAATATAAAACTAGAGAGAATTATATGCACAGAGTATTTATAGCTTTGACTTTATTTCCAGTCGTTCAGACTTAGATTATCGTTATCGTCATATCACGACGTAAAGTCAAAAACATGGACAGTATTCTTTTCTTAACGTGCCATGTTCCAGAAGTTATAAAATGTATACTTGTTTTATTGAGTAAATTGATTTTATCAGAAATCGAAGTGTTTACTTTTCTAATTTTGTCAGAATTACATTTATTATTTTCAAACGTCGACAATACATTTAATAAATATTATATCGTAAATTTTATTTTTCAAAGTTGTAATAAAAAAAACAAGATAATGATTGATTTAAACTATCAAACCGCACTATCAACGCTTGAGAATGAACCTGATGCTGTCAAAGATTCTAATTAGTAATTAAAACTTGGCAATTTAATATGGCATAATGGTTTTCATTGTCAAAATAAAAACGGAATAGAAAAAAATGAAGGCAATAAATAATGGCTGAACGATGACACCTAGTCGGTTAAGTTAGAAAAAAACGTATTCAAGCATTGCACCACATTTATCGCATTATATTCTTGAACCCCTAATATCACTAATCGATCTTATTAAAAATGTTTCTGATCGATGAAAAAAAAAAAAAAAAAAAATTAAAGAAGCATAAAATGCTTATGGTCTTTCAGCTGGCAGTATTGAATATTTTATGCTTTACAATTAATACAAAACAAAAGAACGAAATTCGTTTTAGTTATAGGAAAAAATAATTATAAAAAACAAAAGGGATAAGATAACAATAACTTCAATTAGGAAAATAATCAATAGAGTATAATATATAATCTATATAGATTGAACACGAAAAAAGGAAGAAAACATTTGTAAATATAAATTATTTACCAGTCTATGGAATTTGCAACGAGTCGAATGGAGGCGTCTCAAAAAAATAGACTTTAGTATATTTGTGAGACACACCCAAGATGGAATAACTTCTCCGATGCTGTCTACTATCCGACAAAAAGTTGAAAAAGTTCAGAGAAACATTTATGACTGTTTACCTTACGGTTAAATATATGTCAAAATCTTTGGGAGAGTTGTTGAATGAAAATTTGTGCTTCAAGGGAAAGAAAGCTTAAACTTCAGAGAAATCATTCCGCACGTTGTTATTTAAATAGGGCCGGTTTTCTTACTTGTTCGTGCAACAATATAGTCTTTAAGGATAGTTGATGAATCGTCGTTCGTAATTGCTTTAAAAGTATGGATCTTATAAAAGCAGGTAAGCGTGTGTCGGTGTTAACTTCCGCGCTTTAAGCTGAATGAATCTCAGGAGTCCCTCGCAAACCAATGGGAGTGTCCGTGGCATGACTTAGATGTCGAAAAAAAGAAACAGTGGAAGGAGCTGGCACATTTAGACGTAGTCCCGCTTATTCTTTCTACCGAGTGTCCTTCTGTAGCTGCGTGTAAGACTCTGCATCGCTGCAGTGCTCAGCGCCGTTTTCGTACATGCCACGGCACTCATGTTCTAATTCCTATCCCTGCAATCACGAGATTTTCGCCTTCAACATTTAAAATAGTATAATAGGCCTTTCGAATGGTAAAAGTGCTATCTTTACCCAGGTCCTGGATAGTAATAGGGAGGAGGTCGTTCATATTCGGTGCTCAAAGGTGGTGCCACTGCGGCAGGCTGGTACCTTGGAGGACCACCATTCGGAAAGTCCCAATTCCTACGGACATAAAGTTATTAATAGTAACATTCACTGCTAGTATTCTGTTAACCACAAGAGACAAATTTATTCGACATTCACAGATACACATTTTTCGCACGACTGTGAGATCTATAGATGCATAAATTGATAACTACACTGAGAAAAATTTTAGAGTAAAATTTACAAAATTTGTAGTAAATTTTACTATAGTACTTTTTCATAGCACTTATGAGACAGGCTAAAAAATTGTATATTTTGTTTATTGCCATAGTAAATTGTCCTTTTAGAGAATTTAATTTTTATAAATTTAAACAGTAAATATTGCAACTGATTTTACAATAATTTTTATCAAATTAAATAGTTATGTTTAATTTTTATGTTAAATATAATTTTTCAAAAAAAATTTGTAAACAATAGTTTAAAAGATTTTTATTTTAATTAAAGGAGCTTTTGCATCTATTGCACATTAGCCACGAGTTTATTTCGCAAGTGACGAACCCTTCCTCACGTCCTAATTTTAATAATACGCTATCTTTACATACGCTTATAAGCTATAAACCTATCGACTTAATTTTTATATTAATCACACGCGTGCTCGCATTTTACAATTTTAATTTTATGTAGTAAATAGAAAAGTTCTCGTATACTAACTACACGGAGAGAAATACTTTTGCAATTTTTAAAATAAAATATAATGAAAATTGCTATATCCCATAGGAAATATGAGACAGATTCGTTTTATAATAAAAATTGCTACAGATTATTGTAAAATTCATTAGTAGCAATTTTTGGTCTTTAACATAGCAATTTATATTATCTCACATAGAAATTTTTACGGTCTGATATAACAATTTTTGTTAAACCACAAATCAATTTTTATTATCTGATGTAACAATTTTTATTAAATTACACATATTTAAGTATGTGTGATAGTATTTCGAACTCTACGATATGTTACGATGTAACATAGTAATTTTTATAAGAGAAGTACAGTTATAATGCAGTACTATTTATAATGTTACAAAAATTACTTTGTTGTATAATACTATTTGTTATGAATATAGTAAAAATCCTCAAGAAATGAGTCTATCTCGATTTCCCAGCGAACACAGCAATTGTTATTATAATTTAGTTTAAAAATTGCAAGAGTATTTCTCTCAGAGTACCTTTCGGTCAATCGTGAGATTACGAAGAATGGTACCTAGCGACTGCTTAAAACATGCTGATACTATAGTACTTGTTAACTTTTCTGTAGATGTTCCACCAAATTTTGTGAGAATATTACCCATTTACAAACTTTTAAATGAAAGAAAATAATTAGTCAAACATCGCGGTACTGAACTTTAGAGATCAGTACTTCTACTTACTTTCACAAAAACATGAGAAAAAAGCACAGATATGAACGTAAAAACAAAGAACGTCTACTTCATCCTATTTCTTATTTTGTTCTGCCGCATCAGCACGCGGCTGTATTTTTAAAATCGAAATTCTAATTTTTACAAAAAATTTTTCCCAGTGTAAGTCATACGAGAGCTGCTCATGTGCAACACTTTTCTTTTAAAACTCTTATCGTTCTAATTGTAGAAAAATAAGATGTTTTTAATTATTGGTTGAATTATTAATTCCTTGCACAAGAGTACTACAAGAATTTAATGCTAAATAAAATATCGGATTTCCTTTTCGGAAGCCTTACAAAGATTTTAAATTTAATTTCAAAATATTGCGAGGATTAAAGAAAAAGAACAAATGTGTAATGGGAAGTAATTGTATGATACGATTTCAAGCAAATGGTAGCTTATGTAGTGGACGAAGTACGAATATTAACAATGCCAAATAAAAAGTGACTGAATTACGATGTATACATTGCATTTTGGTCTTTTTCAAGGACATAAATATATAGCGATCAATACAAAACTTAAACACAGAGAAAAGTAGTTAAAACTTTAAATATAGACGAACGATGGAGAAGAGAGTATTAATCTTGAGATCCTGGCGACTTACGTGTGAAGGTGTTTTGACAGTCGCGAGGAGTTGCCCCCCCGAAAGGTTCCCACTCACCTGCAAATAACCGGGAGAAACAATATGACCAATGTAACAGTTTAGATGTTTTTCCATTAACACAAATAAGATTTCCTCTATGATTCGTTAAATTAATCAAGAACTATCATTTTAATATTGCTTGCATAACTAAGGAAATTTAAGCAATTCATCACAAAATCTTATAACACCAAATATATCTATACAATAATAATAATAATAATAATAATAATAATAATAATAAATAACAATGATGATCCTCGTGGTGATAACGATGACAATTGAAATTAATAATTATTACTTTTTTTATTTTTAACTTATTCTCTGCTTAACATTATAGACAATTAAGACATCTAAGAAAAAATTTGTTCATAAAAATTTAATTTAAAAGTATAGTAAAATAAAAAGATTTTAAATATTAAAATGATGAAAGATTTGGCGATGAGTGGGAACCCTGTCAACTACCAAAAAGCTAAAGAAAAGTAAGAACAAAAGCAATATCCCCGTAAATTTTGTTAATTCAAAGCAGAATTAATAAACAATCATAAGTGTCTTTTATAATTTAATGTCGATTCCGAAACTTACTGCTATTGATCAAGAGATACGAAAAATACTTTAGAGGATTCATTTCTTTTAAAAAATGCGCACAATGTCACCCACGATTGTTTTAACTATACAGCAAAATAAAAAGAAAATTATGGTAATAAAATAAATAATAAAAAAAGCTTTGTCACTGTCGAATTTCGAAGTCGCCAATTGAAAGAAAGAGCAATCATTTGATCTTTTTTTTGTCTGCTCATTATCATTAGAAATAAGTGTACCATCCTGATAATTTGACAAATGTAGTGTGCATCATAATTTTCTCAACAAAAAAATTGTTTTGTCTGCATCATTGAAAAGTGGAGCTATTCTATTATTTGTAATATAGTGAATGTGTTAAACATGGCTGTCTTTTACGCAACATTATTTACTTACTGTCGAAATCATAAGTAGGTAAATGAGCTATTTTATTATTTTTTGTATGATATTTTCTTCTGAAAAAAGAATATAATATCGTGTCAATTTCCAAACGCAATTTAACGACATGCATGTAATATCGGTATAGCTCCAATCGTAGCTATTTATTCTTTGTGCAGTATTATTTTTTGTATAATAAATCAATTAACTAAGTAAAAGTATTCAAAAGATTTAGATCTAGTGACAATCTTCAAGAAGTTAGTACCTAGCATTTATATTTACAAGTAATGCGTTGCGAAAAAATGCTTACTTAGGAGCAAGATCGCCATATCTGGAATCGCGGTGTGAAGTACTCTGGTGAGCGTCGACAATTCGTTCTCTGTCGGTATATCCATGGGCTGGGCCGTCGTAAGTTTCTGGGTATGCATGACTTGGATGATGTCTGCTATGAGCATATTTCTTATCGGGAATACTGAAAAGTAAATGAATATGTCATTACTGACTTGCAACTTTTTAAAATGGCATGTGCACCCCATCTTGACCATGCTAATTGCAAATGCAAACAATATACTCATCTCATCCTCCATTGGATTATCGCTCCTTTAAAAAGTGCTGCAGTCTACTAACAAGTACGTACTGAGAATTACAGTTGCGTACTATTTTTAGCGATTTTACAAATTTAAAAAATTGTTTAACGGGTCGCCAATCTTTTAAATATAAAGAAAAAGGCTTTTTTATGAAAATCTCAAAAAATTACAATTTCTTCAGAAAAATAGAAAAACCTCCCCTTAATAACTATTTTTTTAGACATTATTTTATAAACGTGACATTTGCTTTTGTAGAGTACTTAATTTTTATTTAGTTGTGCTGAACTTATTAAGTCAATTGCAAGTGAAAAGAGAGCTACTAAAGCCACAGATAAAACGTGTTTTGTGAGTATAGAATGATAAAATAAACAGCCATGATTATTTTTTATATTATTGATGAAAATCAAGTATGAATGAAATGTGTTGTGCTGAATGATCGTGACGTGTATATATGATAAAATGTGCTTGGTACTTTGCTGTTTGTGTTCACTGTAGCTTGACATATTGAGAAATCATCTTTTATTCAACGTTTAATTATTTTTAGAAAATCAATTATTATTTTACCTATAAAATGAAAATCTTAATTTAAAATAAATATAATCTTATTATTAATAAATTTTTGGGTAAATAAACTAGCACGAATGCTTAAAATAAATTTTATTAGTCATTCAAAATTTTTACTTTAAAAAAACTTTTTCGGATGTATAAAAAGTCTTTATTGCTGCACCATACTAATTTAGAAACATATATTAATTTACTGCAATAAAAAGTGAAAAAGCTACAATGAATGAACAAAATGTCGCATGCTATTATGCTGAACTTTCCAACATGCTAACGTTTAAGTTTGTTTTTTGAAACTGAGTACTTACTGAGCGAGAGGCACGTTATCCCTGTCCGCATACGCGTCATACAAATATTCACTGGAATGGAGCGTTTGAGCGGTTTAATAAGTTAAACAACCATTCCACATTTTTATTAACAAATTTCATAATTTAACGGAATTAATCACTTCTGATCTATAGTTTATTTTTTTAAAACTGGTATTTCCTGTTTTAAAATTTGATTAAAAACAGAATTAAATTTCAGAAGTAATCAATTGGAATGAATTTAAGGAACATAAAAGTGACTGACTTGATTACGTAATGTTTAATTCACTGAAATATCTAGTTTAGAGTATAAATTTCTTTAAAAAATAATTTTTGAATTTAATATTTTTAATTTGAATTTGAATTTAACAAATATTGAAAATTCCAAAAATTTGTACTCTGAAGCCTTTAAAAATTTTTATATAAACGTATGACTCAACAGTTTTTTGATATCTTGTGTGCAAGTAGCGCAACTTATTAAACATTATCCAATGTTTAAGATGACAATGTTGCTAAAATATGACAATGACGACATTGGTATTCCAATTATTATAATGAAATAAATATTTTTTCTTTAGTTTTAGAAACTTTATAGATTTATAATAGATACTATTAAACAATTAAGAATTAATATTTTTCTCTTTTTTCTCATGTAAGAAACAGTATTGTAAAAATATTCTAAAGAAAATTGTAACTTCTTCCTTAAGAATACCAATGCAAATTTTTGATCAATTGATGTTATAATAAAGTTATTCTAATGATTTTGCAACACACTACGTTTCACACAGAAAGAACAAATAGAATAATAACGGTAGAACCAAGCATGTCCTTCGGAACATATAACATTTATGAAAAGGCACAACTTTATAGAAATAAAAAAATTCGAACATTTAATTTCTTAAAGTAGGTAATACTTTTGAGAATAGTTTTCTACGCTTTTTCAGATTTAGATGTATTGAAAACGTACAATTAGTGAGCTAATTCTTTTTTTGAATTAATATGCGTGAAGTATGATTCCATGCATCGCTTTTAGTAAAGTTGAAAATCTTTCAAACAGCACTAAGAACGATTTGTAAAATTATACTTTATGCATACTATTTCAAAAAATAATATTCGTAACACGTAAATCTTCACAAACTTGCGTGATCGTAAGTCAATCGTACCGGCTTCGCCAGTGCGTGACGGTCGCTACTCGTGTGTGAAGTTTAAGTTTACGCGCTTGTTACGAAAACGACTAATAGATTTATCTAAAATTTTTATAGAAATAAGCTCATAAAATTAAAAGGAAATTTAAAGTTAATTTTAAGCCAATTTCAGTGTTATAGAAACAATTGTATTTAGGAAAGAAGAAAAATGATTGAGAGAAAATACTTACGCCTCTACTAATGGGCCTGGATACGGATCTGACTTCTGGTACAAAGCACTTAATTTTACGCAAAGAACTATCGTTGGGATAAAACAGATCAAACACCATCCAACACTTGCCCAAAATCCATTCTATTGAAAAAAATATTTTTTATTGACATTGATTGAAAATGAACCTCTATTTAATGTTTTTAAATATTTAATAAATAAAACTTACGAAAGGGTCCAAAATTTTATTACAACCAGAAACAATCGTTGCATTATAAGCAGTTGACATCGGTCCACATTTACCAACTTTATTAACAATGGTACTTATCACATAATCGAGGTAGCTATTGACTTGATGAATAAATGCTTTTCCAAATTCTGCTGCAAGCTGTAAATAAATGAAAATTAAAAAAAATATGAGAAATAACTTTTTTTTTTAACTTTCATTCGCGGGAAATTAAAAAAGGTAGTTACCATTCGAACATGATCTGGACCTTTGTCGGTAATGAATTCTTGAGCTTTATCAACTTCTGTAATCAAAGTATCAATAGCTTCTGTCATAGAAGTATAGTTGAATTTAATACGTTCTTGCAATTCTGCAGCACTTTCGCTTAATTGGTTACTCAAATTAGTCATGGGAATAACAATATTATGATGATACCCTTCAAGATCGTAAGCATTTTTCAATAAATCTTCTTTTACTTCTTCATGGCCGCTTGGGAGTCTTAATGCTAAATCTCGTAGCCTAGTTGCAAGATGTTCGAGATTGATATTTGTAATATTATCTTTCAAATTTTCAGTATATTGATAAAACTTTATATCACTTAATCCACTTCGAGCGAGTTGCTGAAGTTTATTTCTCGCATCATCGCTTATGATTCGGTATTGATGTGACAAGTTAATTTTTTGTTCTAATTTATGAATCGTTTGATTAATATCGTAGCGTTCAATATAGCCTTTCAATGATTCAATATCGATTACATATTCCAATTTAAGAACCTTAAATAACGTTTCATTTCTGTGGCAAGAACTGAAAACAAAATTTTAATGTAAGAATTAAGTGAAATCAGGATAAATTATTAAAACTGACAATTTATTCTTACTTCAGAATGTGACTCATATTTATATCAACGTTTGAAAGATTGGGATATAGAACTCGTTTGATTTGAATGTATTCATCGACAAGCTCGAACATTCTATTGTCATTGGGATTTTTAAGTGGCTCACAAATCGCTCGTTCAGTAAGAACACCAGTAACAATATGCATAACTGTTATGATCATCAGTATGCTTGTCAAAAGGAAAATGATCCATACAGCCCTGTAAATAATTGATAACAAAGTTAAGAGTTTTCTTTATTAATGAAACTTGATTGGGGGGGGGGCCGAACGTGCGATTGTCCACTTCGGAATTGCATCAAAATTATCAATTTTTTTAAATCGACATCAAATATTTACAAATGACTATTTTGTCTCAGATGTATAACTAGACTGTTCAAATCGTCGAATGGTCATTAAGAATAAAGAGCATATGATCGAAATAGTTACATTCGAATTGCCAGTGGCTAAGACATGAACATTTTTCGTGACCCTAAAGT
>UCOL01004048.1:0-16113 GCA_900474335.1 Ormyrus nitidulus
AAATTTAATTCGGTCAGTAACTTTTAAAAGAAACTATTGTAATTTGTCGAAGACGGTCAGTCTGTCAAAACATTACAATAGACTATTGTAATTTTTAGAAAAGAATTTCTCTCCGTGTAAGCGATATGGTAAAGTGGATTTTGTTTTCGGAATTTTAATGGCCGCCCTGCGACGCTGAGATTGAGTGATTCGGTGCGGGGAAGAGATTAGTCGGGGGTTTTCTTTGCTCTTGATTTATTGATTCTTATGTAAGGTTTTTCGCATTGGAAATTTTCTGATTTTCTGCTTTAGATGTAAATGCAGTGTGTCGTAATGTTTCGAAAAGAAATTTTTATATTTCATGGAAATTGAAAGTAATAATAAAATTTTTCGGAGCAACGAATGATAAACGAAGCTATTACTATAATTTAGAAATTATTGGTATAATTTGAAAGAATTCGAACGCTTGAAAGTTTTTCGTGCATCTACAGCTGTAGAAGGGAATTATAATTTGCTCAAAATAACTACAATTTGAAACAAATAATAAAATTGCTGTATCAGACAAATTTAAATAATTTAATTAGTTTGTAAATAACTCTGACGACGGTTTCCCAATATTTAAGTTAAATTAAATATAATTACATGTGCGTTTCTGGAATTGTGCAAGTGTGCGTGTTCAGAACGATAATTTACGGTAATGATAGAAACGAAATGTAAGAAGAGCGAAATTTAATATTAAAATTAATAAGAATTACAGGAATGTTTCGATAGTGCAACTGCTTATCGAATCGAGGGATCTTCACGATGTTGCTTTACAATTTTATTAGAGCATACTTTTTTAATTACGTTAAATTTAACCATTTACATAAATATGTATAGGATCAAGATATTTTTGCTTACCAACAGTTTCTTGTCTCAGAAATTGATCTTTATCTGGTTGTTGACTTCTAGTTATGTCAATTTTCAGCTCTCAAATAACTGTAACAAAAAGGAAAAACAATTATTAAAATATATTACAAGATAAAATTTATTTATCCTAATTACAAAGTCTATAATAAAAAAAAAGTGTAACCAATTCGTAATAAGTTTTCTATCTTAAGAACCCTCGTCAATAACTGCATTCAACGCCAATTCAAAACATTCTTCTCTCCGACTCTTTACAACTCCTTCAACGAGCGTCCGAGCCCCTCTCCGTCGGTCATAAAAATACTCTCCCCGAGCCGCGAAAGAATCGTCATTGTCGAGAAAAGGTCACCGCAGCAACACCCATCGCATTCATGCCGCGCGCGAGTCAGAGTATCGGTGACTTATATAGTTCCCCCAGCTGACATAAACGCCTTAGTCAGCCGCGGCGAAGTGTACGACGTTCGAAGAATACTTTGGGCGCGGTAAAGCATCTCTCATTATGCCTGTGCTTTCAGAGCCGCGACAACTAAGTGTGAGAGAGAGAGAGAGAGAGAGAGAGAGAGAGCGTTTCTCCGGTAGCTGGTCGTAGACCTTTGTCTTCGTTTTCCGAGGTTTCTTGCCCCGCGACAAGATCCACTTGCGGCATTCCTTGGTTCGAGCTTTTTTCTTTACAGTTAAAGGTCGCGTGCTTTTGCTCGGGGAGTGTTGAGAGACTTTTAAAAAATTATTAAATTGGAAATATTTTTTCAAGTTGAGGAGTAATTACTACTTTTGTTGAGCCTACCAAAGTTTTCTTAGTAAATATATTTTTCAGAACTACTCAAAAACATTTTCACATTGTTTTTAACATAATATTATCTTTATTTTAGTTTAGCTGTTAGCTATAGATAAACTATTTTATATAGTAATTTTATGGATTTCATTAAGACGCAGCGCATTATTTACAACGCATTATTTACGACAAAGCTAAAAATATTTTACTGGCTTACGATCTAAAAGCCTGCATACCATACAACAAGAATAAATATTTTTGAACCCCAAGGAATGTTTGAAAGTTAATTGCTTATTATCGACACAAAGTAAACACTCGGAATTTTCTCGTAAAGATTCACCCACCCGACATTCCGATCTTTTCTTACAGCGTCATTTAAAAAAAAACTATCATCGTCGCCTCATCACAGCCCATTCAACTCTCCACCTCCGAAATTGCATCCTTTATCCAGCCGTCAAATCAATCAGCCGCTTCATCGGGCCGATTTTTCGCGAAAATCGCAAAAGACTCTCTCGGGGATCTAGTCGCATTCCACGGGCCCCTTTTCAGGTGTTCTTTTCGTGAGAGCGGGAGAGTCCCAGTTCGTTGACCGCGATCGAAATTCTGGCCGATCGACCGCTCGTGATCTTATTGGCCCGTTAGCGTCGATACGTGTGTGTGTGTGTGTGTGCCGCGTCGTGAGCACGGAGGAATGGCCTCCGATGGTAACGAGCGATTTTAATGCGCGCGCCCGGATTCCGAGCTGAAAAAGAGCTTCCTCGAAGTATGACGATTGTGTACGCCTCTTATCGGCGAAGGAGGTTGGCGGTTTAAGGCGAGAGAAGTTCTCCGGCTTTGAGGTCGAATTCGTCGTTAGCGAGGAATGAATATTGAATATTAAACCGATCGAGGCTGTATTTTGTTTAAATGAATGTTGGCTTCGCGCTTTAAAATTCTTATTGCTTAATGACCGGAGTTCGTGACGGTATGTATGAGTAATGAAATTTTAGCATGTCCAATTAAGAGATGCTTTAGGACGTTCGCGTGGCTCTTTGAATTCCACGAGAGGCTGCGTCTCTCTCTCTCTCTTATTCGATCGGAGATCCTTTTAATTCTAATTAATTTTCATTTTTGCTTGTACTTTCAAATAAATTGCAAGAGATTATATTAAAGATTTAATTAAGCTTTAAATAAAGTTTTGTATAAAAAAAAAAAAAACGCAGTACGCGGAAGTTACGTCTGGATATTAACAGATACAAATAAACAAGTATAGATTATTGTAATAACGGTTTATTAATGAAATCATTAGGTTTTAAAAGGACTTTTAAGCGCGCCGCAAAAACCTGAAAATTTTTTCGCGGGTAAACAGCAGGCCGCGGCGAGCTGCGCGTATTTTCTCAGCGCAACCTTAGACTCATTAAATATGCATCAATCACGGTAATTACAGGTATCCATTTAGATTTTTTTGCCGGTGTCTCACAATAAAAGTATTAACTGCAGCCGAGAGCCCCGTCGGCAATTTCTTTGCGAGAGAGAGAGAGAGCAAAAAGGGTTAGCTCGCGAGGCGGCCCCTGCGGAAGATACTCTCAATTTCAGTGTAATTTTGAAAGCAGCTTCGCATATTATGAATTCCTGCCTCTGTTTATCGTGAAATTTATGCGGTTTTTAAAGTCAAGTACGCGAACAACGCTCTTCTGCTGCGCTGAATGCTTCTTTTGCACTTGCCAATTAGATTCATTAAAGGCGGGGCTTAGAACTCGCGCTTTTACTTACATTCAATTGCAAATTATGCTCCGTATTGTTAATCTTCCTCGTATAATCTCGACTGCCAATTAAAAATTGAAAACAAATGCCTCAAGAAGCTCCCAAGGCAGAACGAACGCAAATTACTCAACAAAAGAGGAAAATAAACTTTACCCAACTTTTCGATGAACTCTCCAAATCCCCAAACAGAACACAGCAACTCCGACTCCGCAAGCTCCGCTCGGCCGAGTTTCGGCAGCGTCGCCACCGGTTCTCCTCGTGCAGTTTTCACCGCGCGCCGCGTAGTTTTTCGAACAAAGAACCCGTTCTGCCCCCCCTCGCGGCCTCGCGGTGTGTCGTGTGCGCACACACTTTAGCCTTGAACGCTGGGAGCAGGAGAGAGGGGGCGGGAGGGAACGGCCATTAAAAAGGGGGAAGAAAATCCGCGCGTAGGAATAAATTGCGACTTTATGCACGCGCCGCGCGCCGATTTTTCCCGCTTTTTGCCTCTCTCCCGAGAGCTTTGTTCCCCACCCGACGCGGTTCTCACTCGCGCAGATGTTGGCGCGCCGTCGCCTTGCGACTGCCGTTTCTAGCGCTCTTTTTCTAAGAGATGCATAGGAATTTGTTTTATGTATGCTTTCCGTTCTCGTTTTAGCTCGTAAAAGGGGCTGCTTTGCATCGGGAGTTTTTTCGTTTTCGTACTGATTAATTGCTGGAGACTGTTTACTGCTTCGGGTGGCAATGAATTAGTCGAATAGTCCAGCTGGTTTATGTCTTAATTGATATTGAGTTTGTTTATTGAGATGATGTTGTCAACGTGCCAATTTACATTAAAGAAACTTATTGAGCGAAATATTTTGTTGAATCTTGGTGAAATAAAATATTTTTTTGCGTTGCGCAAAAATGATTGAATGTCAGAAGACAAAAAATTGCATACCTTTTTGTCAAGAAAGTTTCGATTTATCCCTGCAATCAGAAACGCTAAAACTAAGCCTACAATTTAGCGATACAAAGCAGCAGCTAATCTGCAACTTGCTTCATTAAATTAAGCTCGCAATAAAATCATAAAAAAAAGAGAAACAGGTTTCTCCCTCGATTGCTTTTTATTAAGTAAATAATCCAAAAGCCCCGGCACAAATACCTGCCGCGGGGAACAACGCGCGCGGTGTGCATCTCTCGCAAAGATCTCGTCCAGGCCGCTGATTATTATATTACCGACGTGTCTGCGTGCTTTACAACTTAATAAATCAAGGGAGAGCCTCTCTCGCGGAGCTCGAAACTCGTAATCCCGGACGAGATATAAAACCGCGGCGAGAGATTGATGCGCTTATATAGTTAGCCGCGCGCACCGATTCGCCAAACGGAAAATTGAACTCAATATTGCCTTTCTTAATTTACGATATAACGTCGAGGTGCACGGATATCGCGGCGAATTGATTCCCACTATATATATATATGTGTGGTCTTCCATTTTTTCGATAATTTATCTTTCGGGCTCGAAAATCGAGTTTCTGTTCTGCGCTGCAATTAGAAAGAGTCGAGCTATAAATCTAAATTTGCAGAAGGAAAAATGCAGAGGAAGGATTAGGACGCGGTGGACTGTGGAGCAAGCGGCTGATTTATCAATGGGACTGCTTTACGCGGTTGCCGACAATATAAATGATCTTGGCTTGGTAAACATCCACTTGGTAAATTGCGAATATTCTTTATGAAATACATTTATGCAGGAATATTTCGTTTTTCTATAAAGCAGAAATTGAAAGCGATATTTTTAGAGAGTTCATTCACAGCACTTCTATAGTAAATATATCAAAGATCGTCGCGCAAATTTATTAATACTTAAACCCTTTTACTTACATTACTCAAAGCTTAAAAGTACACAATTTCCTCAAACACCAAACGGCCCACGTGAAACAACACCAACATTATAACACTCCGGCGAACTGCTTCGGAACGAGGCAACAACAAGAGCAGAGCAACACCCACGCGCAGGCAGGAGCCCAATGAAGGCGATCGACCGGCGCGCGGCGGCTCCCCCTGAAATCGGATTCATCAAAGGCCGGAGTATAAAAGGAGTAGGGAATCGCTGTCGAGCAAGACGAACCGAGTCTCCCGACACTCGAGTCTCGCCGCCGCCGCTGCCGCCGCATTCCCCGGCTGCATTCCTCGATGTGAGCGCATTTTTTTTCGAAACTCGGCGTCGGCGGCGGAAGATTTTGGAACCGCGGGTGGTATGGCTGTGTGGGGGGAGAGGGAGGGGAGATTGGGCTCCTGCCTAGGATAGCTGTTGCTGTATTTTTCTAATTTTAACAGATTTTATTTTACAGAATATTGTGCTAAAAATATTTCTAACTTTCACGAGATGAAAATTCAAGCCCCCGACCTTAGCAAGAATACGTTGCCTTTATAATTGCAAATTGACTTTTCTTCTTGTGATTCAGAGGGACGGTGCATTTTTCGTGAAGGTCTCGATGGGGTGAATTCAAAGGGTTTCAATCGATAGACATTTTAAGACTGATAAAGGCTTCGACGTTAGGCGGAACTCCAACTTTGAAAGTGTGACGTTAATAAACTACAAGAAAGTGTATACAATTCTAAGATACACGAAATATCAATAAATAAAATTCTAAAGGTGCATAAAACACAACGAGCTGTAAATTAAAATTTATGAAAAAATAAACGTCGGATCTTACAGCGGGTAAACATCGAAACTTTTACTTCGAACATAAAGCTTTTGATTGATAAGATATGCGAGTAAGTATATATATCACATTGAAAAATTGTATATATCACAATTAAAAAATTCATTAGCAATTTCCGTCCGTCGTAGTGTAACGAGCGCTCTTAGATTCCCAACGTTACGAAGATATACTCAACGCATTCATTAAACATAAGATGTTTTAATAACTCGCCATTATAATAAACATTCAGTTCCACCTAATGTAAAGCAATTAAATCTGATACTTGATTTACAATTCGAGCAATTAAATCCCCGGCCCGCAGCCCGATAATAATTTCCCCCAACGATACGCAAATATTGCCTCCCCCTCCCCTCCCCCTCCCTCCGCGACTACGAAAAACATTCCCGCGGGAGAGCCCCAAACAAAGAGCAGCCTGACATTCCGACTCAGCTTTGCACTTGGCGCTTCGAATTGCGTAACTCGCCGCGCAAAAGGTGTAATCGAGCTCGGCGCGCGCGCCGAAGAGGGCCCGACTGCGTTCCCACGGCAATGAGCCTCCCGGGAGGAGGGGGGGGGGGAGAGAAAAAGCCGCGGGAGTGTCATCGCCGCGGAGCGAACCCGACGGCCGGAGGTGCGTTATGCTGATTGTCGGGGATTCTCTTCGAGCGGCGGGACGAGCGCTCTTTTTGCGCGCGCCGCGTTTGTTGGGTCGGCGTCGTCGCGCGGCTGCGGAGCAGGTTTGTATTTATGGGCCTCTGGACCGATGAGAGAGAGGTCACTTTGACGCTTGATTCGTTAATTTGGATGCAAAGTATCGCAATGGAGTATTAGTTTCTTTGATGAAGTTGTAATTGGAGTTAAAGCTGGGTGTGCGCAGGTTGAAAATGGTCTTGCTTATTCGGGATCGCAAAGTGACAAGTTTTAATTTATTATCGATAGAAAGTGAGATCATTGGAAACTATTAAACTCTTGATTTTATTACCCTGGAATATGATTAAAAGAATTTAATTAATAACGATGGTAATTACCGTTTTGCCTTTATAAATTATAATATTTGGACAAGCAATAAAATATGCCGTAACGTTCAAGCGACGCTGTAAAATAAATTATTTACGCGGTTTCCGACGCTTAGAATTTCAAATCGATAAATAAAATACAGTTACAAATATATTATATCACATCGGATTACCAAAAAACGTGAGAAGAGCAAAATGAAACATTTATCTCTCGTAAAGCCCTCAATTCGTTTTCGAGAGCGCGAATCCCCCCCGCATAAAACTATAAATTTCAAATTCGAAACGCGACGCAGAAACTAACTCGACTTCTCCTCTCGCACCTCTCACCGCGAGAGCCGCGAAGCACCGGTATACCGTTTCTCGAACAATACCCAAACTACATTCCCGGGGCAATAAAAGGCGTCGCGTGCTACCGCGTTTTCCCTCCTCCCCGCGGCGGCGGCGTTCATTACATTTCTCTGCCCCTCTCCCCGCGACGGCGCTCCTTTCCTCGGTCGCGCGACGACGGCGCACAATTGCCGCAATTACCCGGGAGGCCTTTCAGCGCCGCGGGGAGAAGAAGAAGGGTTCAAGGCGGCTCGCTCCGAAGTTCGCTTCCGTCTCTGCGTTTGCAATATTGCGGATAAGTCGCCTAGCATCTTTGTCCAATTGGTTTCTCATGATAAATCGGCTTCCCACGGCAAGTAGCTTTTAGAGCTTCGCGGAACGCGTTGCTCGGTGGTTTTTTTTCTTCGAGCGAGCGACTGTGTCCTTGCCGACTCTCACGACGCTACGCGCCTTTCTAAGGCCGCGAGTATATTATGAGGCGGGTTCGCATGCAAATTTATTGTTGTTTGGGGATAAAACCAGTAGCGATATTTAGACGCTTCGAGGAAAGGTATATCCATAATTCGAAGGCTTGGACTTCCGCGTTTTTTGACGCAATACCGTATATTTCCTTATCGAGCGATCTTAATCAGCGCTAATTTAATTAAGAGGTTGTATATCTGAAATTATCGCCAAAAAATGGAACGGCCGTAAATTTTTATCGTTCGCTTAACGTTCAAATCTACAAAATTTAATGCAGCCGTGAAATTACGTAAAATACAAATTAGCCGCGAATTCCTCGACACATACTCCAAAATTATACATACATTGCGCAATCGGCAGTATCCAACTGCAATTACCAGCCTCTCAAGCGCGAAAAGCTGAAAAGCGCATTTCTCCGTCCCGTCCGATATCAAGATCGTAAAGGATCGTACTCGCGACTGACCTTTCGGTCTCCGGCGCGCGCGCACAGCGGCGGCAGAGAGACCGGTCGTCTGCGCAGTAAATTGAATAATTGCCGCAATTAAGTCGCGACGGGGCTCGGTAGAGAGAGAGAGAGAGAAGCCGCGCACGCGGGCACAAGGCACACATAAATTCTCTCGAAAATATATATAGAAACAAAACTGGCGGCGCGGCGCAATGCGAGAGGGAGCTGGACACTGAGCGACCGGCGAAGCTGAGTTGCGAAAGCTAAATTGCGCAGGCTGCTGACTGAGAAAATTGTTAATTTGTATAAGTGCTCGTCGCTTTTTCGGGCAAGGAGGTATGAGTGGCTGTTTCGGAAATTCTGGCGGGAATCCGGGGGGGAAGATGCTTTCATCTTTTTGCTTCTTTTGATTAAAAAGTCTGTTTTTAATTTCTAATATTGTATGTATTCTTATTATAAATTTATGCAATAAAACATGACTCGAGAGTGTGTATTTTCTACCTAATTGCTTGCAAAATAAATTTTCTCGTCTCATCCAGAATTTGCCCTTACCCTCAACCGTCACCTCTCCGTCTTCTCAGAAATGAGCTTCTCGCTGTCTCCTTCAAAAAGGCAGAAAAAAAAGAAGCCTCGCTCGACAAGCCGCTCGAAACACACAGGGGGTTGCAGCAGGCAGCGGCAGCTGCCGTTCCATCCTCGCGGCGATAAAGCCCCCCGCGCGCGCGAGCCTTCCGCCGATTCTTAGGCGCACACACGTATAAATACGCAGGACGCAGACTCGGATTCCCGGCGTGATTGTCTTGTCCCAAGGCGGCGACGATGCGGCTCCTCGATAATAAATCGCGCGCGCACCGGGGATGTTTATTCAGGCCTCGGCTCGCGCGCACTGCGGAGATCGATATTTATATCGCGGCGAGAGGTGGCCGGCTTTTTGCCTAGGATTTTCCGAGCGACGAGTCGCCGATCCCGCAGATATCGGCCGGGTAATTTATTCCGAGTTTATCCGGCGCTGATTTATGCATTCATTGATCGCCGAGCGCTTATCCGCCGGTTAAGAGGTTTATTAGAACCTGCGTGAACGCTGGAATTCCGAGGGATGCCGAGAGAGAGAGAGAGGTGATGAAACGGAGAGCCGGGAGGTTTTGTTTTAACGCCGCGGAGTTGATGATACGGTGCGAGGAGCGGTTATTGTTTTCTGCCCGGTGGTATACGTAATGGTTATCGGGAGGATTTTCTATTGGTACTTTGATTCGGTTAAGCGTAAGCTGTGTAATGATTGAAACAGGACTTTTTGAATTAAATTTCAATGAAAATTGGCCAATTTTAGCGAACGCCAAGGAAAATCGTTTTAAAATTTACGAGTATAAATGTACTTTAATGGTTGACCGGTGGTTGAACATATCTAAATCGAAATCCCGTTGCTACCTTTTACGATAATTACCGCAAGCAGCTTCGATTCTAAAACATAATTTATAGGAAGAGTATATATCAAAGCTGCTACTCTAAAGATAAGATTGCACCCAATCCAAAACCACAGTTATTAATTTCCCCTCGAATAAAGCTTAGAAATCAATTTTCATTGTCACCTCACAATCAGCCGGCATTAATGAAGCCCGAACAAAGCAGTGCAGAAAATCGACTTCGCAGACCCGTAATTTTCGCGAAATTGCGGCGCAAATTGCGCGCCGAAAAACGGCGATCGCGAGGTAAAGGCCCGTCATCATCGCGGCTTTCCGGTCGGATTAGGCGACACTGTCATCATCGCCGAAGTCGTGATCATGACGCGACGACAATGGCCGATTGACGAGCGAGTGCCATGTGCTTGACACCGATTTCGATAACGGTTCTTCCTCTGGCGTCGGCGGAAAGTGGTTATTGGATATTTTTTTTTCAGATTTCAGAGAGGCGCGCTTTGGTATTTGGATAGTGTTATAAGAGTATGATTTTTGACTGGGAATCGTTGAAATTTTCGCGCTCATTGTTGTTCTATTCTAAGAGACATTTTTTCGATTCTCGTTTTTTTTTTTAAATAATTACATAACCTTTTTTAAAAAATGTCACTAAATAGACTGCTTTTTCACAATAATGTATTTACATTCAAATAATAAAAGTATTAGTATATTTAATATAATTTTTTATCTTAAAAGAGTTTAAAATCCTCTATGTATAAATCATTACTTTCTAACTTTACCCCGAAAATCCTAATCAAGCTTTCAATTGCCCCAAGAATCTACCATAACAAAAATATTTCATTAACCCATAAAAACGAGCATCAGCTTAAATTTCAATTATCACGCAAATAAAACCGAACTTTTTCGTGCCCCCAATCTCTCCCCCCAGTTCCCCAAGCAAAACTGGCTTATCCCGCGCATTAATCTTAAAAACTCGCGGCAGCGCTAAAATCTCCGGCACTCCGAATTCCCTTCAATACAAACCTCGTCGTCGTTGTCGCGCGCGCATTTTCGCAGGTTCGCGCGCGCTCTCGAAAAACCGTACGACGGACGTACACACCGTGGGGCCGGTTTATACACGCGCCGAGGCGATCCGCTCGAGCGTTTTATTATTTTAATAGCCGGGGATTCCGTTAAGCGCGCGGAAAAGTGGAATAAGAGCGAGCCACGCGCGCGATCGCTCTCGGATATGTTCGCCGAGCAAATAAGCGCGCAGAGACTACTTTTGCGCCCCGATATCCGACGAGGACGGCCGTCGCTGCGAAGGTGCCTCTTCGAGTTTATATATATCGGCACCAGAGCATCGAGATCCTTGTCGCGACGACTGAAACAATATTCGCTACTTGCGCCTCGATGCGGCTGAGCTAATGGGGGGGGGCTTTGGGTTTGATTAAAGCTTGCTCGGAGAGGATGAATTATTGCCGGTTTGATCGTTTAAATTGTATATCCTTGCCGGAGCGTTCTATTTCAATGTTTTGAAATAAAATTCTTGAACCAGAAATTATACCTTTTCAGAGGCCGACTGATAATTATTTACCGAGGGATCTTTTTTTTAGATAATTTCAATTACTTTAAGACGAGTTAGTCTTTCTTTTTCAAAGAAAACTGTATCGAGCAGCGTTGAACGCAGGATGATTTATCGGTAATTCAGTTGCAGGAATTGATAAACAGGTCGAGAAATTTTTCTCATTTCCGCGCGAGCTTTAAACCGCATTATCAACACTTCCCCAAGACGTCGCGGCTTGCTACTAAATGTTACTTAGCGGGAAGTGCTTATAAAATACGTCAACGGAAGTAAGATAATTTAGCCAGGAAACTGGTTTTCGCGCCGCGTTTCGTCGCAACACCGGCAAATTGTGTGCAGCGAGCAAATAACGCGCGAACATCGATTTTGCATCGAGTGAAATAAACGCGGGGAGTCGCGTTTTTCTCTCTCCGCATCCTCCTTTAACTTATTCGAGATGCGGCGTAACCGATAGCACCATTACGTATGAATAATGAGGTACAAATTAATTCGATTTATCGTATTAATTACGAGATCCGCCGCGGAAGATTTTCTCGGCGACCGTTACTTATGCCTGGAAAATTAATTATCGCCATCCGTTAACGTATGACTTGTGGAATGAATATTATATTTTTGGTTTTTAAACGCGCGCTTCGTTAAATTTTTTGAACGTTACTTCACTTTTAATGGCTCTTGATATAGGACGTTTCTCGTATTTAATGCTTACATCTGTTGGCGCATAAATAAATTTCAATGCAACATTAATTTATAAAGGTACTTTTTACGAATACTTTAATTAATTCACTGTAATAGAAATAAAGAGTTCCAATACTTTTCACTGCCATTTTACAACTCGAACGCAAACTCAAATACCCCATTCACCAAAGTTTTCCACTTCGAAACGACCTTTCCAAAGTTCTTAAAGCCATTTTCGTTTTCAGCGAGCGTTCCCTCGACGCGTTCGAACGTAACATTCCGCGGTCCGGTCGAATCGGCCATAAAAAAAAGAAACGCAAAAAAAAAAAAAAACTGAAACGGAAACAGTTTCTCCGAACGGTATACTCTCCGGGAGCCACAGGTTGAAATTAGCGCGCCTGCAGTCGCAATTACACTCGGTGCCGCTGCAAGGGAGAGATGACAAACGGCGAGAAGAACTAGTTTTTCCCCACCTGACGGCAGTGAGTCCGTTCGAAGGCATTTCCGGATATTTCCGCGCGAGGTGACCCGGTGCGCGGCCTTCGGCTTTTTCGACGCTTCGCCGAAAGAGGATATATCTTTGCGAATAGATTTTTGGAAGGAGAGAGCAAAGGTTTTTTGTGCGTTCGGAGAAAAAAAAGGGAATAAATTGGTAGCTTCGATCGCTTCGGACGCTGGATAGAAAGTAAGCGCGGAATGGTAATTGACGATATATCGTCGAATGATCGTAAAGCTGTCCTTTCTTTATCGCGACGTCGATTTCTTACACCTTTTTTTGCGCGGCTCTGCAAAAAAAAAAGAAAAAAAAAGACCGCCTCTCGGAACAAATTGAAAAACGACGTTCTTCACCGCTCGCACGTACAATTATCCCCCTGTCGATTATTAACTTTCTTCCGCGCGCGTTTCACTTTCCTATATTCCTAAGCACATTCATCCTTCCTTTTATTAGCTCGGCAAACACGCCGCGCGCGCGCGCCGGCTTCCTCCATAAAAAGCTCCTTCGGCGCAGCCGTCAATTTTCCCCCAGCATTCGCCTCTCCTCCCCTCGTTTTCCTCGCGAACGCGCGGGAGAGCGGCGGAGCCTCTAAACGCCGAGTTTACAGCCAATTAATTCCGCGGGCAGCTACGAAAAAGGGCTATTTGACTCGTAATAATGACCGGGACCCAAACGAGGTCGGCCCGGTCGGGAAGAACCGCGCCACTTTTCTCTTTCTTCGCGCCGCCTGTCTGTCGCTCGGGACGTGTGGGTAAGAGCCGGCGGAGCTCTCGTATACACTGGCAACAAAGGATGCAGCGCTCCGCGGAGCGGCTATCTTTGTCTTGTCTCGCGGTGGAACGCGGACGTTTATGCGAGAGCGAGCCGCGAGTCGGGAGATGCGAGGCCTGATTTGGAATTTTCGCGGGATCCTTGCTGGACGGCGGTTTGCTCGCGTGTCTGCAAGTAGATCGAATTGGGTTGCGCGACTGACGAAGCGTCGGGGATTTCGTTTCGAAGGACTTTCTCTCTATAAACTGATATCGAATGATTCATTTTTTTTTGCCGCGCGGCTGAATCAGTTTTTTTTTTTATTTGATATCCAGTCAAAGTAAGCTGGCTAAGACATTTGTAAACGCGATTTTAATGTCACTTCCTTTCATTTTTATGATGCAGATATCAGAGGAATGCGGGAAGACAATCTATATTATGTGGAACAAAATATATAAAACAAATGTCTGTTCAATGTACTCGTAAGTATGCTGACAGGTACATAAAATACGAATTGCCTACTCTCGAAAAACCTACTCTTTATGATTAAGTGATTGTGTAATGTAATAAAAAATTGACAACTCTGGCCAATTATCAATAAGTACTTCCTTCCAAGCGCGTTGTATCATTAACTTTTAATAGTAGGAAGTCGCGAGTTTTGCGGAAACTTTTCTTTCGAGTAAAGCTTTTCCACGCGACGTTCGAACGAAATTCGCCATTACCATAAACGCTCTGTTCTCTCTCATTTTTCTCTTACCGCTGTAAATTATTAGCTCGTTTCTGAATGTCGGCGCTGACCCAGTTGTCGCCTAGATTACACGTATTTTGCATAGATTGTCGTAGCCTGTTAAAGTACTAAATTCAAGTTTCAAAATTTTTTAAAAACTTAATGGTGTCTCTAACCTTGCGAGCAGCAACCGCTGATTAAGAGAGCGATAAGCCTTTTTTTTTAGAAATATTTGTTGTGCTTCGGTTTCAGCCTTTCCAGACGTGTGAAAGTAGTCGAGCCTAAACGCCTTTGTGCGCGAACTGTACCGGTTCGAGAATTCTATATTTAAATTCAAAAAGATGGCCTTTTTCGGAGATTCATTAGCATAATTTCACGCGAGCACTTTCGATTATTCTTGGCGAGAGCTCTAGTTTCGTCTGGATTCAAAAACTTTCGCTCGAAATTCTTCCTGGTTTTTATCAAACCGTAATTGGAATAATATTTCGATTAAACTTATTTAAATGTATAACGGAATATTTAAGAGGTATTTCGAACGCTGCTGAAAACCTAAATTTCGAGCGTCGGCGGAAAATCGGAAAATTCAATATATTCAAGATCTCGCAATCGTTCGGGAAAAAAAAAGAAAAATTAATTGACTGCTGCATGAATAATAGACTGTTAACAACGGAAGGATTGTTTGCGCGCACAATGGAATGCGGTATGAGCGCGTGACGTGTCACAAGACTTCATTAAACGAATATAAATCAGTCGCATCTGTTCGTGCGCACCTAAAAAGAACATCATACCGAGAGATCTTGAGAAAAGCCAGCAATAAGCCGATGTCTGATGTAGTAATATATGTTGGACGTTTAAGACTAGTCACCGTTTTCATTTTGCAGGACGTGATGCCGCGTTGGCAAAAATTTGAAGATAGAATTTTAATGAGAAGAATTTTAATTATTGGCTGTTAAAAATTGCAATTTACTTACGAAAGAGATTAGACGATACGCAAAAAGTCATCGAGTACTCCTTTCAAACTCACCTGGAAACAGAAACAGAATGAATTATAAATACAAGTTTTTAATGAAAATTACGTGAAAAATTCGGTATAATAATATAGTTTTAAAAAAGCTTCTTAACATTATGAAATAAAACTTAAAGTCTCATTTTTCTAATAGAAAAAAATACGCTAAAAAGCCACGGACAAAAATGTCCTTTAGCTTCTGGCGATCGAAAATATTAGCGCCTGCAGCCATACAGCATTCCCGGCCCCATCCGCATGCAAGGCGGCCGGCTATTACGTCGGAAAAATCATTTTCACTCGCGCTCGCTTTGCGCAATGCACGCGTACATGTACACGCGTCCGAACGCGGCGATAATTGCACGCGATCGCGCGCGCGTCCTCTTGAATATTTGAAAGCGGCGCGGCGTTGTATATCGCGTGCGCCCGCATTTTATTCCGACGGGGGCCCGTAGTCTATCAATCTCTCTCTCTCTCGCTGATGTCGAAAAAAAACTTTCACTGCATGCCCGGCTTCAAGTGGAGCTTTTGGTTCGCGGCGGTTGCCGGCTTGTGGGAAAGCGAATTGGGGCTGCTTGCCGAGATTTTAGAATTTTACTCGAGCACACCTCGTTCTTAGGTGAACAGACCAATTTGTTTTCCACAGTTTACCGGATTCGTAACCGCGGCAATATCCACCGCCCATCTAGATTAAATTAACGCCTCATTAATCCTCGACAAGCCCACAGCCAAAATGTAATACCCTCCGACTATCGGCAGGACGAATCTTAATTAAAGCGCCGCGAAAACGCCCCTCGAGCGAGGCAACAATGGCGCGGTTCAGGTGCACCGAAAGCAAATTCTAGCTTCTCATTATATGACAGCGGACAATGAGTCGCGACTGCCGACGTGTGCATCGCTCGAGAGAGAGCCTCGATCGAGTCTTGAACTTTTAGAGCGCCGAGGCCGATATTATGCCCGCTGCAGGTGGAGCTTGGAATGTCGGGCTTTGGTTAGGTCGAGCGGAGGTTCGGGAGTATATTCGATCGACGTTTAAATGGATCTAATTACAATAGCCCAAGTGGAAATAATTTATATAATTTTTATCAAAATTTTGAACAAGTTTCGTAAAATTTTGATTCTATATAATTTATATAAAATTTCTATATAAAAATATAAAAAATATGAGCTCCT
>UCOL01004049.1:0-16083 GCA_900474335.1 Ormyrus nitidulus
GTATATCTATATATATATATTGAAATTCCAAGTTTTGAGTATTGAGTATCGACTATAAATTCGAGCCTTAGGTATCAAAAATGTGTATTTAAAAAAGCGAGCGTGCGTTTAAATATTACAAGAATTGTTGTAATAATACTAAAGTTGTGTAATGGCGATATCATGTACATTGAAAGCCAATAAAATTCTAATTAAACCTTAAACTATTCACTTTGAGAACATAAGATGACACGAAACAGAGTCCAAGGCTTCGCTTTTCGACCTTTCGGCTAATATCTAAGTGTAGTCAAAGACAATTTAATGGGTACTGACCACTATATTGCCGAGTGTCAACATATTTTCACAATTTGCCGATCCTTATTTCTGAAAAAAAGTAAAGTTAGTAAGCTGTGTAACAGCTGCCCGCTTAATGCGGCTCGATTCCTCTCATTCCTCTCATCGCCTCTCGGCCTTCCAGCTATGATGAAAGAGTTAATTTAAGCTCAACATGGGGACGTCTACCAACACCTCGGCATCCCCATAATAATAAACCCTGTCTAATCAACACTAAATTTTCAGCGGGTTACAGCACGTAGAGACAGGGAAGAAAGGTGGCCCGACGTATTCGATCAGGAGGCCCCGTCACCGCTGTCTCGTGGTCATATTTATTTAGCCTTATATACCATAATTTAGGATTGTTTCTTCATCGCTCCTCGAATCCTTGATAACAATAAACCCTGTCTAAAAATTCCGGCGACCACAATAATACATTTACTACGAACACTAATCTGTGTTCTTTCTTGGTGAAATGATGTGCTGTTCTTCTGACTCCGCTCCATTGCTTCAAAGTACAGCTTTTTTTTCATTCGCCGTTTTTTTGATATGTGACTCTTACCTCTTTTTTGGGAGTTGGAATCTTCGGTTTCTCCCCGAGTTCGAGGTATTTGAGCGATGTATTTAGCACGTTGTTGTCTATGACTGCCACCAAACCGGGCGTCCCGGACTCGACGATCTGGTCCTTACGTAGGAGTTTAATTTTCATTTTACGATTTTCCATGTCCCGAACATGGGTTTTTGCCGGATACGGCTTATAATTTTTGCATGCCATTTCTGAATAAAAAATAGAAAAGTTTTATAATTGAAAATATTGTACAAATTTAAAATATTATTATTATTATATTAAAATAAAGCTAAGTAAAGCTTCCTTCATTTTTCTAATTTTTCAAATTGGTTATTATTTATTATTTATTATAAATAATAATGAATAAAAAAGCGTACACAGAAAGGCAAATTGGTATTTCGAAAGTGTACGGAGTACCGTCGTTTACTTTGCTGAATATTTAAGGTGTCGATTTTTTGATGGATTTGTTTGGATATTTCTTCGGCAACTAAAAAATATCTTAAAATGTTTTTTTTCTTTTTTTAACAAATACATTTCTTTGATTATTTGATGCAAAATTAGGTTACAGCAATGTAATAAATATAGAGAACAAAAAGCTAATGTCGATAAACAAAAGGGAGGCGTCCCACAAGAAAAAACACCCACAATAGCAACAGAAGTACCATCAGACACGAATAACGAACAAGTAGCAAATGAACCAGAAGCTAAAAAAATGTTCCAAGCGAAAGTTCCATTGGGAGAGGCGTTAGACAATGTACATCAACCAGTGGCACCGAACGAAAATTTAAATTTTTGATTTAGATGTATATAAAAGGTACGTTCACTTAAGAGAAAAAGGTTGGTCCTTTTTACTTCCTTCACTTTGAAGCAGTGCCGTCTTTAAGGGCAGGCCTACCGGGCCTGGGCCCAGGGCATGAAAAAACTTTTAGACAAAATTCTGTTATGAATTTTCGAAAAAGTAAGAAATTGACTTGAAAAATAGATTTGAATTCGAAAAAATCATTACTTAATTTAAAAACATTTTTTCTTTAGAATTTGTCGTTAAATAAATTTTTTTATTAAAAGGAATAATTATTTCTTTACTTTCGTAATAATTTTTAAAATAATAATTTGAATAATTTTTAAATAATAATTTCTTGACTCGAAGACTTTAAAATAAATAATAATTAATAAATAACACATAATCCGGAGGAGTTTTTATAGATTATAAATAATTCTTTGAACAATAAATAGCTACAGCCAACAACCACATGACCCGAGGGAGCATTTAAAGATTATAAATAATTTCTTGAACAATAAATAAATATGCCCGTTTACTGGTCTACGCTTGTCTTTAGTACTTTGTACTAATTATGCTGTTTAACCCCGTTGCCGAAGGCCGAGCAGACTTACACAGCTCGCGATGGAAATCGAACCTTTAGCTAAAGAAAACGTAAATGATTAGATGTTTTATAATGTAGCAACTCAAAAAGAAAAGTAACTGATAAAATAAAGTTTTTTAAAACAATACAATATAGCTAAAAACCAGTATGATAGCTAAAATTCTCTAGTGACGTAGAGAACACTTTGTCACATTCACCCGTTCTCTATACGCTCTTTCAAATATGTTTGACAGAAATAAAAACTAAAAATACTAATAAAAGTCTGTATAAAAATATATAAATCAAACAAATAGAAACTTTAATAAGTTAAATATTGTGTACCCTTGTTTGTTTATCCTTGTTATTAATAAGGTGAATTTGTTACCCTTAACGGGAATCGTATAGAGCGCATTTCTAAAGTGTTTAGCAGTAAACTATACTTCAATCAACAAATGTTGTAATTCAGGCTCTTCTTAATATCAAAGAAAAAGCAGAAAAATGCAAGCTTGTATTTTTTTCTTTTCTACTTCTTATAATCCTGAAACGAAAAATAATCTCTTGCATGAATCCAATAAAATCTGCCCCAAGTAACTGCATCTTTAAAATAAAATTTTCAACCATCTTCAAACAACGCTGCTCCTTCGAGCAGAATGTCGAGGAAAATCAAACCGCCGCGAGACGAGACCTGTCATTTTTGCAAAATTATTCCCAGCAATAGAGGTTTTGAAAACGCGGCCGTCTTCGCGCTGCGCCATTTATCACCGGATCCCTCTCACCACTTCCGATCTTCTGTCACGCGTTCTTCCGTTTTGTGTACACTCGAACCCATCGCTCTCTCCCTGCTCCTGCAATACATCCGACTCGCGCGCCGCTTCTTCGTGCACTTTCCCTCGATACTTTTCAGCCCGGCTCTCAGACCAACATCCTCGGAGTGAAAGAATTCGGGGGCGATATATTTTTCTTACTTTCGATACGCGATCGCGTTAAATTTTTTTTTAAATTTCACGATTAAATTGTAGGAAAGGAACGTGCAAGAGAGTTTCAATGTGGTTGACAAATGTCCAATTCGAAGTTTAAACGTGAACTTTAAAAACTAACATCAGCAATCCTAATCAAGCGATATCGAGGTGGATTTACGAGGCGCGAGCTTAAGAGGTGTCCAATCACGTTGACAAAATGGCAAACTTATCAGATGATCTCATTCGGATGGCTTGAGCGATGCGTTGGCTCCTTTCGCCCGGATCTCTTCGTCTTCCAACGTTGTCGTGCGGCTCTGGGCTCTGCAACGAACGGCAATTGCATTCCATACAAGATGGCCGAAAAGACTTCGATTTGTTGAGCTCGATGTCGGTCCGAGTGAAAAAGAGGGTCATCTTAGATGTAAGGCATTACGCAGTGCGTAGTGTGAAGCAGGTAAATTCGTTTATTTTGAGAGTGTTCTCCGCGGACCAAAGCAAGATTTTGCTGTATGGCGACAGTGAATTACTAGCAGAAAAAGTCGACAATTTATCAATGTTACGTTTTTCTAGATTTAAAAGAGAAAGATAGTTTCAAATTACATACATTATAATTGCGGCAAGATGAATATCGATTTTATTACGCAGTTAGAATTTTGACCTAAATTTTTTCAAAATAAAAATTTGTCTTAAAAATTTATATCTATCGTTCTGTTATATATACAGCTTCATTAGTATTTATAAAGTAATCATTGCATAAAAATAACCATAATCAAAACCGTATTATTAAACGAAATGAAAATTTAAATATTTATATAAATATTTCTCCTAGTTCTGAAAATTTTTATGCGACAGGTTCGTGCATTTCAAAAAGTTTTAATAATACGTCAGGTCCGCGTCAATCCGGCTCCTCTAAAATATTCAAACCCTCGCACTTTGATTCTCCGTCCAACTCTTTCTTGGTCGCGTTTTCTCTCCTTCCTCTCTCGTATTTTTCATCTCACTTTTCGCTTCTCGCTCCGCTTTCGCAATCACGGCAGCAACACTTTATTTTATGCTTACTAAAACGCGAAATTACAGCGCAGTCTGACACTGTTATGGACAATAATATGCATTATCAGTGCCCTCTTTGCTTCCATTCCATTCCCCCTGGTTAAATCTCGCGATGCTCCCTTTATTTGCGCTCCGCCGCATTTGCCGCGGTCGCTTTTGAGAAAAGCCAAGTAAAATATCTCACTGTTGCGGAAGAAATAGGCCGGCTAAACTTGAAATTTTTATATATAATATCTGCGCAGGCAAACGAAAATCTTATTCGGGATTTCATGCATTATTTTTTAAAATTTATTCTACTATTTCGTATTAGACGTGTAAGGGGATTTCAGTAAAGTTTTGGGTACGTAATAGCGCTTGAAAAACTTTTTAAAGCACTGCATTTTTAAGGAATTTATTAGCTTCAATTTAGTCGAGCTTTATACTTAATAAATAAGTAAAAAGCTAAACAGAGGAGATTGATGAAAAAATAATGCATCTCAATTTACCTTAGCTGCACCATTATCTTATCCAAGTTTTCGCTACGTACTTATCATTATTTCTTCGAAGAGCCCTTAAATAATTTTAAAAAGTCTGTTGTTGCATTTATAAAACATAAAATTATAACTTTTCAAATTTTCTTAATATATAATAATATTCAATTTTTATAAATTATTCTTTCGCAACGAAAAAAGAAGTAATTTTTTAAAATTTTATAGTGTCTTTAGCGTAAGCTAAAGGGACAATTGAGTGAAATTGCACGATAATTTTCATTTTTAATTTCAACAAAATATAATATTTTTATAATGTACATTGAAAGGAATTGGTACCTTTAAGATTCTAAATATCTGTTAAAAGTTAAGTTCAATCAAACTCCGTAAATAAATAGAAAATTATTTGCACGGTGAGAAAAAAAAGGGGTTTAGGATCGAAAAAGCCTCAGCTCGGTTCCAAATAGAGCAGAAGAATTAACACTTTTTCTTATCGCATCCGTCTCTCTTCCATATCCGCCTCGTCGCGCCTAAACGCCACTAATGGCTGCGCTTGCGCGAGCCTCGTGGCTTCGACCCCGAGCCCTCCCCTGGGACCTTAAAGTTAAAGGGCATAAAGAGAAAAAAGTGCTCTCTCGCACCCTTACGATCCCCTCGAGCGCACGCAAAAAGAAGCGAGCGGCAGAGAGAAAGAGAGAGAGAGAGAGAGAGAGGGACGAAAAAGGAAGGCTGCGCTGTACGGTGCGGCTGCCCGCGAGTGTTTTTTCTGCGCGAGGCGTGTTTGTGTTGGCGCTTCGTTTAGCTCCGCTCTTTTTTCTCCCCCTCCCTCCCTCCTGTTTTTTTTTTTGCTCGAAATTTCCCGAGCCATTGAAAGACCGAGATGCCTTCCTGAAAATAAATCGTGCATTTTTTATGGCCGAGTGCGCCGCGCGAATCAAGGGGACCGTCGCCGCTGCACATCAGGGAAGGGGTGCAGAGACCGTCGCTATTTTTGTTTTCATTTCATGTGCTAATATTTGCCTTTCAGTGCTGCTCTATACTCAAGAATAACGCGGAGCTGTTTGAGATTATTCAATTTTATCGCTCTTCCCGTATTCGCTTTTGAAATTTTCATTTTCGATTTTTGTTTTCATGAGAAATCTGTCTCAAACCATTAGAAGCAGCTTACAAGCATTTATTTCAGAATAGTCGTGTATATTTATTACACCCACAATCAAACCATTAATAAAAAGGCATTAACTGTTCTATTCCTCGAAACCTTTAAGAGATCGACTCCGATTCTACGAAATTCCCCGAGCCAGCCAACTGATAAATCGTAATGTGCCCTGAAGAGAAATGGAACCTTTCCAAATGCTCTCCGCAAAAAAAAAAAAAAATCACTGCACGCTCCTCTCTCCTTAAAGCGATCGTCAGCCTATTGGGGTACAAAGTCAGCCTATTCCCGTCGGCGCAGCCACCTGCACGATCTTCTCTCTTCGTTGCCCGTACATGTCTGGGGGGCATATTTTCCACCCCTTTCGATTCGTTCACGCGTAACCCGAATAGTATGTGTACCTGGTTGTAGCAGGGCTTTTCTTGACTAAGAACGGATATATATTGGTAATTTTCAATGTGCTTTCAACATTTATCTGACTTGGCTTTATTTATTTTAACTGATTTAGCGTTTTGTTCTTCTTTTCAATGCAGATGATGAGAAGAATTACGAACGCAAGTTTTCCTGACATATTCTATATGAAAAATATATTATTGAAGCTCAAATTGAAAAAATATATTATTAAAACCATATCTTTTGTAATCTTTTGTAAGTTTTATGAATGTTGATATTAATTATGCATTGAAGATATTAATTCCTACTGTTTCAACAGTAAAATTATTCAGTTTTATTCAATGCTCGCGATTGATTTATAAGTACTTTCTACTTTGCAAGTATTATAGGATAATTCCTGTCGGAACAAACTTGTAAAACCAATACATTTCTCAACTTATTATCATGGAACGAATTTTACTCTCAATACGTGAAATACTCAATAGACGTAAATATGTCCTCGTACACAGAGACACGGAAGATACTGTCGTGTTTATAATAAGTATTGATTTTCTTTTTGTCCTAAAGAGAGCCATTAAATGTCAATAAATATAATGATTTTAAATCATTAATTACAGATTTAAAAAATTATTAAAATATTAACCAATATAAACCAAGTTTTCAAGTATGCTTCAAGAATAAATTAACTTAAGAAAATTAATGCTTCATTTAAGATAAGATTTTGTGATCAATAAAACTATAAAAATAAAAGAAAAATGTAAAAAAAAAGAATTTATCGATTCTTTTATTGCTCTTAATTAAATAATTTAATTTTAATTGTCCACGCGTTAGAATAATAGTCCAGTGTATCTATACATTTTCACTAATGCTAAAGTGTGCAGGATGTTTAACTGTACAATCCTTATGTGCACAAACGAACCCATACCTAATTAATTAAATGCAAAACTTAATTTTTTCTTTATATATTTTTTTGCGTTTACCGTTGCTAAAGCATTCTTTGGTCAGTAGTGCAAGTCTTTGTTCTGGCTGACCGTTCCTTTACTTGTACTACTGTACTTCTATTTACACAGTTTGTTCAAGTTTCTCTTCTTAATTGACTTTATATCTTAATAGTTTTTTTAAATCTTTTATTTTTTGGTTCATTAATTCTTGCATTCTATAAAAAATACAGATCGAATGTACAACTACTAAATTGATTAATAAAGTGTGATACACGTAAACGATAGTTTAAAGAGAGATTATCTTGACGTAGGGAATTAAGAAAATGAATTTTTATTAAGTATTTAAACATTGTTACTCTTAAATAAATGTATGCGTATAGCCTACTCATTCAGTGAACACTTTATCCAAGAAGATATAATACATATACACTGAGCTATACGAGCTTAATATACAGTGAATAGTCCATAACCCGAAGTGCACTGCTGAAATACAATAAAGGATCCGGCGCGGAGAAAGGATGAATAACTGCTATATAGAAGCAAACATCGAGGGTGACAGTCGCTTAGGCTGCAGGCGACTAAAGCGAATCGAACGAACCGGGGAGAGTCAACCGGCCGAATGCCGCTCGTTCAAGAACAGACGGTGTAAGGGAGAGAAAGGGGTGGACAGTGGAACGCGGCCAATGGAAACGACCACTTGCGGAGAGTGTCGATGAAGCACCGAAGGGCTCCGCCTTTCTCCGTCTTCCTTCTTATCGCACACCTGGAGGACTGTCTACTGTTTCAATGCTGATTACGAAATCTCTTCAATTTACGTAACTTACGCAGCCCATTGAAATTTGCATTTTTTCGTTTTTTCTTTGTTGCTTTTATTGGAGCAGCAGAAAATTTATTATTAGAAATCCGTTGATTACAAAAGAAAGTATAATATTGTATTGTACAAAAATAAAAATAAAAAGATCGAATTAAAAACGTATTTAGATTGCACAGCCAACAGAAATACTGTTATTACCAACGAAAACTAATTGTCACCGCTTAAACACTGTAAATAGAAGAAAAAGCATGGCAGCAATAAAACTTTATAACAAAAAATTATGGACAATTACGAAAGTGACTTTTAGCGTGTAATCGCTTTAATTACGTAATGTTCTTGTCGCGCAACGACCGTTTCAGCTATTTGCTCCCTTTCAGGCAACTCCGTTTCAAATCAGCAATTTATCCCCATAAAAACCAATCGTTTGACGGATGCTTGAATAAAAAGCTGATGGAATTAAGGGATTTCGGATGAAATGCTTTTTCCGATACTCAAAATATTGAGTGAGGTGCCTAAGGATTTATTTCGTTTGTAACGGTGATTTTGGTGGATCAACGTTGAGAATTTTATGTATTTGCTTGCATATTTTATATTAGGTTTCAAATTTAGAATGACAAAAGGTTATGAAGAAGATACCTGTACAATTTGTCATGCTTAATATAGCCCGCAGAGCAACATGCTGGCCAGTATGGTGGTCAGTAAGTCACGACGATGTGGCTAACCATGTCTTTAAATTAAGGTTATTGGGTTAATACTATAGACGAATATTCGATGAATACTCGTCGGAAAGACAGAATAACAAATAATAATATAAAGAAATACTTTCTTGGTGCAATAATCAAAAATCTACTTAACTTTATGGTTTTAATTCGTTTTAAATTGACTTCGATATATTACATTTTCATTGAAAAAATGTTTATATTACAGTAAAAAATAAAAAAATGTTTAACGCCCCGTAGTAGTTTCTTCCTTATAATAGTTATTATATTAGAACTTTTTTGTTACACAGATAAATTCTATAATCTACATATGTATATACAGAAAAGTAGATGTCCCATACACTGACTCACTGGAAGACACCCAGACCAAAACGCTGTACCTAGAATTTTTGAATTTTACCCTGATTATTCTCTATGGAGGTGAAAAAGGGCAAAGACATTTTTACAAAATCGAAGTTCACAAAAACTACTTCGACAGTTTATTAGACATGCATTGTTATTAAATCTTAGTCATCCCTAAATGAGTTCTACGCACTCTTGGCGAAGCCATGACGGGCAATTATGCTAGTTATTTCTAAAGATGCTAAAGACATGCTTTCGGCATTTCATGAATCTTCATTTATTTAGGGTTGTGTTTAATTATTTTTCTACCGGTTATAACAATATTACATAATTATTTATATTCCTTTCCATAAAGCTGGAATTTTAATTTCTTTTTTCGATTATTAAACTAACTTTAGTTTGCCTGACTTATAATTATTACTTTCCCAACCAACAGAAAATTCAATCTGCTTAAAAAAATTAAACGTTTTCATAGTTCCAATTATTTACTAATATATCAATATATTGCATAAAATTAATTGACGAATAATTAAGTTTAATTTTTACAATCAGTTTCTAAACAAAAAAGCAATGCAGTCGTTAGTGCAGAAAAAACTCGGTTTCCACCCTAAGAAAACTGGCGTGCAACTGCGAGCTCAATGTCTCGGAGCAATTAGCATCTCATGTAAAAATAATTCCGCAACAAAGCTGGCCCTAATTGTTTAAGCGAGACGTAAAGAGAGCAAGATGCAGAGAATGCAAGACAGATAGGAAGGGAGAGAAAGAGAAAAAGCGAAGTAAAAAGGAGCCGCGAAGGGAGAGGGAGGGAGGGTAGAATTAGGTCAGCAAGTTTGGAGAGTACTTCAATGATCTAACCTACTAGTTACCAGCCCACCCACTCCCCCCTCCCCCTCCTCCCTCTCGGTCTCAATCTCGCGGACATCGGTGGAGCAGGCCTGTACCCCGCAGTCAACTCCCGTGTATGCGCGCAAACATAGACACCCGCGCGCGCTTCGCACACAAATACACAACGGATTGTATGGGAGCCAGCCATTACGAGCGAGGTGGGGGAGGGGCAGAGGCTCTAAAGACCGCGGAATCTCTCTTCGACCCCCCCCCCTCCTTGCTCTGCGAGGGAAGACACCCCTTTTGCCCCGATGACCCTGAAGCCTATTCCTTCCCCGGTTTTTATTTCTATCTCGCGCTCGTCTGACCCTTCCCTAATCCATAAAACTGATTTCATTCCCGCGAGAGACGTTTTTCATTATTCGGTCACTTTGATAACTCGGTTTGTACACTTTTATCTGGTTCGGGAGCGCTAAAAAGCAGCTTCAATCTCCCGAACAAGCGTAACCTAAGGCTGAGCGTCGAAGAAACACTGTTATAAAATAAGTAAACTCTAATCGACGAGATGGAATCGCATCGAAAATTCGGGCGTAATTCGGCGTCCAGCGAGTTCCTCCGCTCCTTTCAGGCTCGGTCTTCTGTCGCGGCAAAATCGCACCGCACTGCTGGTCAGCCAGCTCAGCAGCCGCGCGACCAGCCAGCGGCCAGCTTTGACGATTCTATTTCACTCGGGCCTTGACTGTTATCGTGCGCAGGGCGCAAACGCTTCACAACGCGAGCCTGAAACTTGAGTCGATCGCGCTTTAGCTGCACGGCATTACAGCCCTCTCTCTCTCTCTCTCTCTCTCTCTCTCTCTGCTCCACCCCCCTCTTCTCGCGCCCCGGCGATTTCCGCGGGGAGTCGATCGATCATCGCCTTTCGAGGTGAAGCGGCCCGCGTAGCGCAGCTTCGACGGTCCAGAGGACGTTAAAGCTATGAGATCGTACTTCCTAATAAGGCGTGTGAGGGAGAGAGAGGGGCCGCGTTTCGATTTAGCTTTCCTGCTTTCTTACTCGCCTTTATGGCTTCGAGATATTTCGATTAAACCGAGATTTAATAGATGTTACATCCGCGCGGTTAAACTTCGCTTCATCGACTAATTCTTTAATGAATAAAGAGGCAGACTTTGAAATACAAGTCACGGGATATCATATTAGAGGCTGGTCAATGTTGTGTTAATACACGATCAATCATTTTTAGTTACCCGAGTGAAAAGTAACACACTTTTAACACTTTCAGCAAAGTTACACGGTAACGTATCAGTTACTAGACGGTGCAAAAAATCTTTATATTGTTCAGCAAACAACAGATTATTATATACTCAGAGTACTCAGCAATTTATGTACAGTTTCTCGTGGAAACTGGTTACCGCATTAGTATGTATGTACTACCCAACCGTTATAGGTTTCCTGGTGTCGGATTTTCGTCGAGTCTCGTAAAGTCAAGCTTCAGCAGCATCACGCAATCCATACAGTGCACGTACATGTACAATACTTCCAGCCAAGTATCCACCTACAACGTTTCCGCCCTGGCAAAAACCGTTTAAACTGTTCTCTCTCGTCTTTTGGAGAGGATTAATGAGCATCCCTAAAGCTGACGGAGAACGAAGAAACATCGGAGGGGGAGAGGAAAGATCTTTAATCAAGTCCATTTGTATCTCTTGTTTGTCTGTGGATAGGTGTCGAGTAAACAACGCAAACTAACGTCGATCTTGACGGAAATGACAGGCAGATTAATAAGTTGAGTTTGATTTTGCATGGTTTCTTAGAACTCCATTTGTATAAGTAAGACACATAATTTAATTGAAAATAGGAATTCCGAGTAATTATTTTGGTCCGAAAACAAAAGAAAACTGCTTTTAAATTTTAATTCAGTTTAATGATGAACTAGTTATATAATTATATGAATTTATAGAGGATTGTAAAGTTAAATTTAGGGAAAGTAAGGCAGATATTAAAAGCTATTTTCTGCTTTAATAATTTATCATTACCTTTTTTATTTCTATTACCTTTCACAGTTTGAATTGTGATATACCAAGTTTAGAGATGTTTGGTGAAAGCTTCTTAAATATATGAAAATTAAAACGAATCTTATACTCCAATGAATTTGTCAGCAAATTCACTAAGAAAATTGGTTTTCAGTGAGATTATTTGAGAAAATATTAGAAATCATTCATTGCGAGGATTTGCCAGAATATTAAATTTTTCTTAAACAGAATTTATTGCTTTTCTGGAAACGATATAACCTTTTGCTTCCTCAGCTTATAAATTCTCAACAGTCTTGGAGACCAACGTTAAAAAAAAAGCAAGGCATTTGGAATTTTCCTCTTGCGACACAAAAAAAAAAAATTAAACGCAAGTCTGAACCGCGAAGAAAATGAAATTCTTTCACCGCTTTAGTAAACTGCAATTCAAGAATAGCGGTCTTGCTTAATATGACATCGATCCGGTGCATTTAACGGGATGCGAGATACCGACGATTGCAGTTTCTTAAGTTTTTAAATCTAAATTTACAACTTTTTAACATTTTGCTGTGTAATTTAGTTTCATATGTAGATAGCTACTAGAAAGAGACAATTAAAAATTTAAAATAACACATAAAAGATTGGAAAACTGTAATGTCGGTAGCTATATGCACTCTCATTGATCATACTGGTACCGTAATTAATATTGGTTTTCAATGGATCTTAACGCGAAACATTTGTGTGCATAAAGAAAACCTTACTTTGAAGTAAATAAAGGAAATACTTAATTTGGCGAAAGTTAGCGTAAATATATTGAAACAAATTTTTATAAAAAATTTACTTATTTTGATTACATCTATAAAATAAATAAAATTTATTAACAGCTTTTAAACAATTTCACTTGAAACAGTCATTATTTCCTTCCGAAGCTGTATACGTTGCCTCCCTCGTGGCGAACGTGCATTTCGACATTCCGCAAAGCGTATATCCAGCACTTCCTCGGTTACCTTCGAATCATCCTCACGAGAAGTTCTCTCGAGCCTCCACAGCACCCTTGAAACATTCACTTTGCACACATTCGAAATTTTCGCCTCGGGCCACTTTCATCTTTCCGCGAAAGAATCGGGTCAGCGCACGCCTCCTCCCGAGTATACATTTACTGTATGCGATGTAAGACGACCGGATGGTTTATTGGCCGCAAAGTCCAGGGTAGTCGTACGTGCCATAGAATTGAACTGTGCGGGGACGTGGCTTTTTATGAGCCGAGTGCTGGCTTGCCTCATCGCGGAGAAGTTTCAATTTCAGCCGGTACGCTCGCACGCGCGCAACCAACTCCTCTCGCGCTTTTTATTTCTTCGGTGCGGCTTCTTGATTTTCTCTTTCGGTTCTTCGTGCGTCGGTCTGATTAGAAAAAAAAACACGGGTTGATATTTAAAAAAAAAAAGACGTTCATCAGCCAAAAAGTTATGAAATAAATCTCTATTGGAAGTAAGTTTATGTCGTTGGAAAAAATGAAATAGGAAAGACGAAACAAAAGGGATGAGAAGCGAATGCGAATAAGTAGCGACGTGGAGAATGTCAGAAAGCTCGAGGAAAAAGAGTAATGCCGAACAATGAGAACACAACTAGACCGTGTGAAGTGTAATATTTCTAGCGGTTTGCTCGCCCTTTCTCTTTCTCCTCCCCCGCTCTTTTCCTTTTTCTTCTTTCTATTCTCGCTTCCTCCTTTCCTTCTTTGTACTGCCGCGATCCTTAAGAGGCTACGCCAGTTAAACGAGAGCAACGGAAAGTAAAGAGGAAAGAGATTGAAATACGAATCACGTTTTTTATTGCTTCATATTTCAAAATTTTATGTGCCCGTGTAATAATAATGTACTTGTTGTGGACTTGATTGTTTGACAATTCTGGCATCGACAGATTCTTGGATTCGCATGGATCAGTTCACACGTTGATTACACTATTTTATTAACTTTCTAGCTGGTACATGTTCTGAAAAAGAATAAGAGATTACAGACATTATTTTTTAAAGCAGCAGACTTTGTTGCTAAATATCTAAAATTGATACTTAATAAAAGACTAAAAGGATCAATGGCTGCTTCCCTTTAATACTTTCTATTCGTTTTTTCGAATTCCCACTTGGCATATTTTCAATTTTATTTTATTATATAAAAAATGCATGAAGGCGGACGGGCAAAAAAAGTTCCTGCCTTATAAAAGAACCGTTTTTTATTCAGGTGAAACCGCAGGCGCCTGAGGGAAACGATAAAAAGCTCTCCTTATACGAAAATCCCCTTATTTTGTTAAGTAAAGAAGCGCTTTAATAATGATACATATGTCCTTTTCAAGCATTTACTTCCCATTGTACTTACAACTTTTTCGCCTTTTATTTTTCTCTCCTTTATTAACATTTTTCCGAGTTTATTTGTTGCTCCTCTCCCTCTTTTCTCATATTTGCCCATCCGCCATCTCTTTTAATTTCTTTTAGCCTCTCCACTTTTGATGCTCTATTTTTCCAGCAATTTTTCCTTCCAACTTTATCCACGCATCCCTTTTATTTATCCCATTTTGCGTTTGAGCCTTTCTACAAGTTTTTCTGCTACCTAATAAAATCTACCGCTTTTGAACCTCAAAAAATCTCTATATACCCTATATCCCTATATACTTGTCTGAAACCTTCTGACGCATTTAAATCTGTATATTCACCTTTATGCTTCACCTTTTTCTTTTCCTTATGTGTGTAATTAATTACCTTTTTCTTTTAAAAAGATTTTGAAAAGAAAAAAATTTTACTTTAATTTAATTTGGAGATGCTTTTTATTATGGCTCTCATCGTAATATAAAAAGTCTACAGTGTTACTTTAAAGCATCTCCGAATATTATTAACAATTAAATAAAGCATGAACTTACATTTTTGAATTTTCCCATGAATAAACTACGAATGTATTCCGCCTCGAACATTCACTGTTGTCCATTGAATCCAGTTTTTCTTAACGGACTTAGAGAACTGTTGAAGAAGCGACCAGTCTGCGAGTTTCATAATTATAGAGTCTTTTCGCGGAATATGTAAGAGCTGCTCCCTGCATTAACGAGTATTTAGGTCAGGTTACTGCTACTGGAAGGCAGCTCATCTCATTGCCAGCTTTTCTTGCAATTCGCCGTCAAGTTTCATTTCCTCTAGTATTTTTCCCCCCTTAGTTCTCTCACTTTCTATTTTTCTCTTCATGCAGTCGCTTAAAGCTAAATTTAACGTTAACCTTGATTTCGTACATTGCATTACTCTACATTCTTTCAGCGCCGACGAAGCTCGCAGTCGACATTTACGCCGCAATCTACAAAAGTCCATATTAAATTTCATTTAAGCACCTTTTCGCGACTCAAATATTCGATAAAAATTTAAAAAAAAAACTCCCAGTACATTAGGCAAGACAATATAATTGTTCTACATATTTTATTCATTAATGCATCGACATAACTAAGAAAGGTATCAAGCAGAGTTTTAACGTCACATGTACCGTTTCCTATTTTCAGGAGGCGTATAGAAAATGGGTGTGCAGCTCCCTGGTGCCTTACTTTGCTCATGGGGGACCGATGGACTTGGGGCCCTCGGAGGAATCTTGGACCGGCCGGAGAATACGGCCCTGCCGGTCCCTATGCCAATCCGTGGAACAACGCTGTCCCTATCTACTTCCGGGAGACCGTGCGCCTGCATACCCTACGCAATACGCCGGCGAACCCACCTTTCTTTGTCGAGGTGCGCCTCCATTAGCATACAATTTTCTTAAGAGGGCTTCAACTCTTTTGCTATTGACACTTTTTATGCTTGCCCACGTACTGGCCTTTAGAAAGAAGTTTACGTCATTAACATCCTATTTGCGGTGTTTAGCTCTCCTTATTTTAAGCTTCAAGTAATTAATGAGAATGGATGATTTTGTTCAAGCAATTTAGCATGATATTCCAACTAAAGATATTTAATTGTTTCTAACTATCGATTCCAGCAACACACCCCACGTGAAACGATTTTGTAAAGTTCTTATAAAAATTTTAATAAAACCATTATATTGTACAAAAACAGATTATAACAATAATAATAATAATAATTAATAATATAAATTGTAAATAAGTTTTGATTTTATTTATTGATTTTATATAATTTAAAATAAATTTTCTATCTAAAAA
>UCOL01004050.1:0-16072 GCA_900474335.1 Ormyrus nitidulus
AAGTCTAAATATGAAAATTTATCATTGACCTTCTAAAATTTACTAAAAACTATGGTAATTTTTTAGATTTTTACAGTCTGCCATCAAATTAAAATGTACTATTGTAATTTTTACTAGACAATTTTTCTCCGTCCAGAACGCGCTGAAATTAGAGGAAAGCCAGGAAACGATTTCCAACACGACACAATGATAAACTTAATGTGTTTTACACCTGTATTTGGTAATTCCCATTTCAATTTTAATTTTAATTTCAATTTATTATCCAGAACATTTCTATATTACATACAATATAATTGCGGAAATCTAAAGCCTGTTGATCATTACAATATTAGTCTGTCAATACTTTTTTTTGAAAGAATTTTCATATTTTTTAAAGTTTTATTTTCAATAGGTTGGTTATAATGAATCACGGTATTTAAATAGATTAGAATTTAAAGGTGACTTTATTAACTGAAAGGTACAAGGTTGAATTCAAACAATGTCGCATTTTACAATACCCAATTACTTTAATTATTATAATTTCTATAGTACTCAAAACAAAATTTCTGACAGAATGTACCACATAATATTATGAAACGTACTGACGTAGGTCTAATTTGAAGAATGTTAGAAATAAAAATAACTTAGGAAATGAAAGAGTTATTTTCATAATAAATTGAAACTGATCCATCAATTATGAAAAGTTTATTTTTTCAATTTTACAGTCGCAATCATTTTACCGGTTGTTGTTAGAAAATGCTGAAATTTGTTCTTTATCAGTAAATTCAAGCAATTAGAGTCAAAAGAACATCATACGTAATCAGAAGAGCTTAATGAGTAAATGATAAAGCAAAAAACCGAAATTCATCTCTAAAATTACAATATATATTTCTTAAAATAAAAAACTAAAATTTGAACTTTTTCTTTATTTTTATAAACAAATTATTTATCAAATCAATTTAAAGTTATTCGATAAAGTTATAAACATAATTTTTAATTGATATATTATACTCATCGCTTTCGCATTAAATATTTACGGATAATATATTTAATTTGTACATAAACAAAAAGCTCGTAATCACTTTTTGTAAACATTGAATTTTAATTAGCCCCAAGCGAAATAATAAATTCTTGAAATAAAAAAAAAATGATTACCTTTTATTTGCTTGCCGATAAAGTCGCACTGCGCTCTTCCTAGGATACAAGCGAGTTGCCTATTGACGAGGGCCCTATTTCTCAGCATAATCGAAATGTCTTGGGCCGATACCAGAGCAACGATCGCCACCAAGAATAGAGAAATTTTCATGGCCATATTGTCAACGTTCCCTCTCGGTCGTCACGTATACAAAAGCAAGATGTCACCGAGGCACGGCCGAATCCACAGGCTCGACAATCAATCCCGGATTCCTCTGGTTGTCCAAGTCAAGAGTGTTGTCGAATCGTCGCTTGGCTGCCCTTTTATTAGGTCGGACGCTAATAACCGTTACCACCGAGGAAGGGGAAAAAAATCTGGGAAATTGCGCGCGCCTGCGGTGTTCCGGGAAATAAAAATTTTCACGCCATCCGTTGATATTTCCCGGCCGAGCTAAAGCTGCGGTATATACCGATAACGCTAATGACGTTTACGATTTCATTGATTGGAAAAAGAGAAGGAAATACAATCTTTGTACCCTTTGTTCTTTTCTGATTTCCTGTTGTACGTTAGAGTACTTTTACGTACGATGGCATGATGCAGACTTTGATTAGCCGCCATATAATTGCGATTGATTAGTGCTTATATATAGCGATTCACGCGACAACTCTTCTTAATTATAATAAAATCGCGCGCACGATATAGCTTTATTCGATTTATTCTACCGGATGGAAATTTACTTATAAGCATTTTTCAAGAGTCAGGTTTTTAAGAAACGAGAAAGGCAATTTAACGCACAGTACATTTAGAAAACGTTTCTAAACTAAAGGAATTTTAATTATTTGGAATAAGACAATCAGAAACCATTTAATACCTTTTAATAAACTTATCCGAAAGGTTTAAATATAATAATTAATTTTTTTAAAACCTTTGCAATTAATGGACCTATGATTGCATGCATAAGGATGTTATAATACAATACCATTTAATAATTGTGAACCATTTAATAACTCAAACAGGGGCTCCACTAATTTTTTTTGTTTATAATCTCTAACATCAATGGCTATAGCTTTTAAACTAATTAATAAAACTAGCTAACACTAAAATTAATTAAAAATAACTAAAACTAAAGCTAATTCTTACATTAACCCATCTTCGATTGATGTAATTTGCAAGGTTGAAAAAAACTAAAAAAGTGACCTGAAAGCGTCTTCTTTATTTGTATTATCCTTATACCGCGCTGTGACGCCTAAAAGAGAATACTGCAAGTATTTTCAATTAAGTTTTGATAAAAATTAAATTTTTCAGAACTAGTCGTCTTGGATTTCAAAGAAAGACTATTCTAAATCTAGACCATTCTGAAAACTAATTCTAAAACTAGTTTTTTCTTTTTCTGATTTTAATCTTTTTACTTCTAAAATTATATATTATTAGTATTATTTATGTAAATTTTAAAAATTCTTAAAGGATTTATTGAGTTTCTGAATTGCATTGTAAAAGTTTTAATTTTAAAATGAATTTTTGAATAAAATTTAAATATAAGTTACTTTTGGTTTATTTTATATAGGGTCATAGGGAATTCCGAAATAGTCTCTAGTCTGGTATTTGTAACGTCACTAAAAAAATACATAATTCTTCGTTGTTGGCTCTTGATGGCGGCAACTGTTCTGTCAAAACGGTATTCGATTCTTTTTTAAAAAAATGAAGATGTGACATTTTGTAATTATAATTTAACTTGATCATTTGATTATTGTAAGTATTGAAGAATTAGTCAAAAAGTTTATGATATACTTATAATGAGTCGAATAAACCACTATACTAAATTTAACGTACATAACCTTCTTATTTGTTTGATTTAAGTTACAATTGTTTTATTTCATTTTGTCAATTTATTCATTTTATTAACTTCTTAATATATATAATAGACTTATAAATATGTCCATTATTCTTTACTTTATATGGAAATCATTTAATTAAATAAATTATCAAAACTTTATCTTGAACTATTATTTTTTTTATCTAGAAAAAACAAATGGTTTTCTGAAGATTCTTTTTCCAACTAAATCATGGAGAATTCACAAGAATCAAGCAATGTGACATTTAGGTTTAATTTAGAATTAGATGATGTCGCTAGTAATGCTACATCAGATTCTGAAACTACTGGTCTTCAGATTGATGTATCTGAGGTAGACAATTTTAACGATACTAATAAATTAAGAAGGCAAGGAGTTGAGGACACATCTTTCATTAATGAAATGGAAGAAGAGATTGAAAGGCAATTAGATGCAAAAGCAGCAAAGACTAATTTAACAGCCACCAATGTTAAAAATATTTTGAAACATGTCATTTCTAACGAGCATGTTATGGCAATGGTTCACAAAAGATTAAATAAAGATGATTTTATTTTTGAACCTAAATTAACCAGAGCAAAAGCAAAGTAAATATATTTAATTTAATATTTTTTTTTAATTCTAATTTTATTCATGTATTATTTTTTTAACCAGAGAATTAGCTATGGCTCAACCTGATATTCCTTGGCCCTTAACACCTGGAAAGAAAAATACATCTGAAGTTCAAATACTTATTCAAGAAGAATTTTCAGAAGATTCATCAGATGAAGAATATCGTCCAGATCAAGATCAGCAAAGTGATGATGAAAAAGATGTTGATAATTTAGTTGGAAGTGATTTAGATTCTCAACCATGTACTCCAGCAACTCTTAGTGATACTGTTACTACTTTAGAACTACAACCAAATACGCTGGATACTAATGTACAATATGATGAAGAAGGCATTTTTAAAATTCCTCAATTGTAAGTTAAAATTTAAACAAATTTGGATTGAATATATTGATATTAATGCATTGTCTTACAAATATTCTGTAAACATGAAATTTAATATTAAAAAATATTTCATTGACTTTTTTAGAATCCCTCATGTCCCTACAGAGGAAGAAAGTATAGGACATAGAACTAGATCTAAACTATGTCTAAGTGAAACACCATTAGAGCAAATAGAGCAAGCTTTTATACCGCCAGATATTACCACTGACATGTATGACTGGGAACCAGAAGATGAATACATAGGCTTTTTGAAAGAATTATACACTCAACCTCTTCAAAAAGAAGTCAATGTAGAAGATGATCCTGAAGCAGATCCAGAGTATAATATATTGGAAGATGAGGATAAACTCTTATGTATGTATACAAAACTAAAATATTATAAGAAATAATTTTGAAAAAAATTATATTTATTAAAATTATTATTCAGTGATGAACATTATTAACATTATTATTTATTAATATATTATGCAGTGGATAAAGAAGAGCTAAGGGAAGATAAAGCAGTCAAGATATCAAAGAAAGAATTAAAAACATTAATAGCTGAGCTGGACGAATTTGCAGATCAATATACAAAACAACAACAATTAGAGGAAGAACAACAAAAGCAGCAACAACAGAAAGAATCTAAAAAGAAGAAAACACCTAATTCTTCATTTTCATCATTAGGAAATACATCTTTGGTAGATTAAATATTTAAAAAAAAAATAAGAAATTAAAAATTTTCAATATTTTTATCGATAACGAAATCGATATTTTTTATAATTTTTTTTATTTAAAATTAACAATATTTTTATAAACTTCTTTATAACTTTTAATTTTTTTATAAGGTTAATCCCATGGTTGATCTCCTACCAGTATTAGCTGAACCTGAGCTACCAGAAATTGTTAATAGCAGCCAGAGGCATTTATTATCTGTTCAAATTTTTCAGCACGTGCAATTAATGGTGCAACAATTTATTATGACTTACAAACATCCTAAATGGGATCATCTTTCTAAAATTTCTAAAAGCAACTTACATAGCTTAAGGTTGTACCAAAATAAATAGAATATTTCTATATATTTATTTATTTTTTGTAACACTTTTAATACTTTCAGCACTCTAAGTAATACACCTAATTCAAAATTCATAGCTGCAAATCTTTTTGATGCTTTAAAACTAGTTCATGATTGGGAATTAAAACTAAATGATGAAAATTTTTCACAAGAATATTTTGAACATTTAGAAACTGAAACAAAATTAGAAAAACAGTTTTTTAATCAGAAAAGGAAGTATAGATTGAAATTTCATCCTGAAATGATAAAGTTAATGGCTGAAAGTAAAGCACTGATGCATCCTGAGTTATTACCAGATACAATGCCAGCCTCTATAACAGGAAATAAATCCTCTTCATATTTGCCATCAGAAGAAAAGTAATATTTTATTATTTATAATTATCATATAATCCAATCTTCGTAGGTAAATTATATTTAATGTATCTCTTAATGTACAGTCTCATTGCTCTTGGATTAGAGCAATTCATACCATACATTAAATCGTTATCAAAAAAATTTGCGGAAGATTGTCACGTACTCGCAGATGCTATCAAGGAAATTCAAAAGTATCTTTTACCAACTAAAGATTACTCATCACTGCGTCATCATATAAACAATTGTAAATTTAGTAAAAAATCTAATCCTATTAAGGTAAGAAATAATGGAATAAATTACAAATCCTTTAGTATATCTTGGTATTTTATAAATTATTGAAAATTTTTTTGAATAATAATTATTTTCTACTTTTTACAAAAAAAATTAACATGTTTTCCATTTTAACAGCAATATTTTCAAACAGGAAGTGCCCCAAAAGTAAAACATTGCGTTTTAAAGAAATATGAATTAATATCTCCAAGAAATCAATCGAAAGAACTCCTACCGGCCCTTTGGCGATCATTTATAGATCATGTAAAGTATATTTGTGAACAACTTTATTTGTAAACATCATTTTGTATTTCCTAAGTTTAAAATTCAATTATTTACGTTTCTGTAGTTAAAATGTGATGATATTGAAGACTTTGTATTACTGTCGAGACCCTCAATTAAAGAAACAATAAAAGTCAATGAAGACTTCTTTTCGACTTCGTATAGTGAAATGATACCACATAAAGATCATGAGCTTAGAAATCCAATCGTTAATATGTTAAGAAACATGCCTACATTAATGACACCCCAGAAAGATGAATCTAGCAATGCTTCGCCAAAAAACACTCCCATAAAAATTAAAGTTTCACAGTCTAAAACAAACGAAACGGAATCCGATGCTGAATCTGCCGAGAGTCAAAAAATGTGTGAAACAGATGAAGAGGAATCCAGGCCAACTCGATTAAGAATGACGACTCCACGTTTAGCCAAAATTAAAAGTGCGCAAAATATGAAATCAATAACTCAAACACTTCCTCCTAAAGAATCGACGTCTAATAGTAATATAAGTGAAGGCAATGATGATGATACTTCATCTTTTTCTAAAGGTGTAAGTAATCTAATAATTTAAAAAAAAAATAAAAATTTATTTATAAATTGTTTATTTTAGGATAATGAAGATGAAATAGCTGAACTTATGTTGGCTAGTACGACAATCAAAAAGATGCCGGCTACTCGAAAAAAAACTAAACAAGCTAGAGAACTGGACAATTTAAAACGATTTTTAGAGGCAGAAAATAATATAAATGAAGATGAACGAGCTACTAGTAAATATTGCATTCTAAGTTATTTTTTATATTTCAAATTATTTATTTTTTACATATGTATCTATTTTGCAGAATTTGCTGCTTCTTTTATACAGAAAATACATGTCAAACTTGAATCAAAAGATCCAGATTTATTCAAAACCATGTTAAAAATTTTCTTGGATTATAGTGAAAAATTAGAAAACCCAAATCAAATTTTAAATGAAGACTGTTTTTCGAGTGAAACTTCACCTGATTACGCAGATTCACAAACTGTAAAAGAATTTAAATTAGACAAAGACAAATTATCTATTGATCTTTATAAAGAAGTTTGTGAAAAATTACGTGAATATCCAGACCTTTGTTCGGATTTCCTTTTATTTTTAACACCCTGTCAGGCTGCACTTATTGATAAATCGGTAGAGCATACAATGATGCTAAAAATGAAACAGTTTGTTAATGTAACCCAACTGTATTTTGCAAAACAGCCTTCTAGAATTGCAAAAGTGATGCAGGCCATGACACAAATGGCTTCAGATCCTTACATAACGATAGAAAATGCCCAAAATATTATGGGAGTAGCTCTTAAAGGGCATCCTTTGATTATGGATATGTTTTTGCAAATTTTACCAAGTGGGAAACCACCAGACAGGTATTTTCAATTGCTTATGAAATGTTGAATATTTTAGAATATATAATTTTTTATATGATTAGTCGTTTTAATAATTAATTTTCATGTTTAGTTTATTTGCTGCTAATATGTTTGAAAATTTAACATGCCCGGTGGGTCCACATGATAAAGTCAAAGAATATGAAGCTGATGCTCCTGAATTATTTGAAAATGTCGAATTGCCAGTATCAACCCCTCAAGAAGACCCTTATGGAGGTGATAGCTGCAAATGTGATTGTCATAGTTTAACAGATGATCCAAAATTGAAAGGAATGAGTGAACATTGCGCCTCTTGTGGAACGAGAGTATGTATGATATTATCTATTCTTTAAAAGAAAAAAATTTCACTTACAAAAAATAGAATATATTTATTGCATGAAGTAGTTTTTAAAATTATTTCTTATATATTAAAAATAATCAAATTTTCAATATTATAAAAGAATAAGAGAAACGTTTGGCAAATTGTAAAATTTTTAATGTTTACATCTACAATTTTAGTTCGAAAAAATATTCTTCGTTCTTTTAATATAAAAAATTGAATTAAAGCAGAAATTACAATAAAAAACTAAAACTAAATTTGGTGTTTCAGTTTTTAAATGGAAGAATTTATTTGCAAACATCAGAAGGCTTAAGACCTGCAAAAATAACATTTCCTGGTGCAGAAGATGAAAAATTGGAAAAAATTTCACGAGTATCTTTAAAATCAGCTGAAAAATTTGTTCCCTGTCCACCTCCAAGAAAAAGACGAAAATTCATAAAGCGTGATTCTTTATCTGAAGATTCGAATCCAAAATCTTGCTCCGTTAAAGTTTTTTTAACTTACTATAAATATCATAGTTTTATTGTTTTTTTCATAATGTATCATAACTTTTATATTTACCTTTTATAAGCATTTTTTCTAACATAAAACAGAAGAGCAGGTCTTATTTTTATGTGACTGTTTTTCGAATGCCGAATTATTATATTCTTTAAATTATTTCGCTCCTCCCATTCATCATTAGGTCATTTGATAAATGAATAATAATGAAGTATTCCGTTATCGATATTATCCGGCATATCAAATGATATAACTCCTGCTAAGTGTAATCTTCTTTACATAAATGCAAATTAAACAATTATTTCAAAAATAGTTTCAGACTAATGAGTTAAATAATTAAAATATTAAATAGACAAATAAATTTGTGAATTATTTAATATTAACAAAAAAGGCTTTTGTTTTTTTCTCAATTACACATTAGTTACAAGAATTGCATCTTTACGTAGAGTTATAATCACAAGTTTTTTAACTACTGGCTTCGTAAAAGCTATAAATAAAAAAAAGAGGAAGCTATTGGAGTAGGCGTTAAAAGTAAAAAAAAAAGAGGCAAGGTTAAATGTAAAATGTATGCTTTATTTAATTCTTTGCAGTATCTTTGTAATCACATTAACGTAACACAAGAGATATTCACAATCATGTTTCATTTATAATATTCTTAATACACGCCCCACGTCCTAAACATGTTTGTTTTTTGGTCTCGGAAAAAGGGAAAAGTAGTCCGACGCTACACTCAGGTAATCGGTCAGTGTGTCATACTTTATAATTATTATCGTAGGTACGTGAGAATCATACCGCATAATAGTTTCATACTCGCATTTATTTAAAACTCATATCCATCGACACATTGATAGCATATAAAACGCAAGGTACTGTATTTTACAGCGAAGAAAGGAAAAATAATAAAGGCCACCTGGTGCATTACGATATCCAAGCAACGTTTTTTTTTCGAAATTTTGAAATCTAAGATGAAAACATCACATTTCATAACTCAAGGGAGAAAGAATGAAACGCGTAATAATATTGATACTGATAAGAGTTCACGCGATGTTTTTTGGATCGATAGAAAAAATATAATTTTTTAATTCTTTTTTGTTCTTCCTCATTGCTTTCACGCTCTTTCATTTCTCTGACACTGTATACGATTGGTAGAGTAGTGTAATAATTTTTTTAAATTCTGCATACTTTGAACTTCATTCGAAAAAGCTTATTATATCTCTGAAACAAAAAAACATTATTGTAGTTTTATTTTAAGTATAATATATCATAACTTCTAGATTTACCTTTTATAATCTTTTTGGATCATAAAACTGATGAAATTATATTATCCAAAGATAAATCAAATAAACTTCTTTGAATATCGACTTTTTGTTTATCTTCTTTTAACTTTACTTCACTCGCTTTGAGCAATGAATCGTTTCTTTTATAATCTGTTAAGATAAACTTTTGAAAGTGTAGTGGATACGGAATTCGAGACTTTAAGCATTTAAAATTAGTCTCAGACCTGGCTGACGTGCCAACTTCATTTGGGGATTGAAAATAATTTTTCATGCAGTTTGTCCATGACGGAAAAGTATGGCATAGCCCTTGAAATAATTCTGTAAATTCTGGGCAGTAGTAAAAATTAGCTCTGTCTGAAATTTGTTTATCAGAAGGACAATCAGACAATATTTTAAGAAATAAATTATTTATGAATAATTTTATGCTACTGGAACTAGTATTTGATTCCAGGTCAACATTAGTACGTAATGATTCATTCTTGACTTTCGAATAATTAGCTGCAGTTTCTGTTAAATCTTGTACAGGATATTTATAAGTCTTAAATAATTCCATCATTTGTAGTAAACATTGATGAGGTTTAGTACCTTCTTCGGCTAGTGGGCAATTTGCTATTATAATAATGTTTGAGACAATGTTTACAAATTTGTCTAGTTTGTCAATTTGCGTTAGATAGCCAATGGATCTTAAATAAAAATTTCGCACAGCTTCGGTTTTTTGTTTTAAACTTTTCCAGTCTGCCACTGCTTTAAGAAGGTGAGCTACGTCATGTCTGTAGTAACAGGAAGGAAGCTGGTGATTTTTCTCTTGTAATAAAACGTTGAAACATCTTGCATTGTACATTTTGAAACTCATTTTATTGAAAGCAAGACAAATCGCATTTTGTAGTGCTAAAGAACCATCAGTGGTAATTTCTTTTGGTACTTTTGCTCCACTTTCTACCCATCTATCTAAAATTTCCTGAATCACTGGAACATGGTGAACTGACAGTAACGCTTGCACTAGTGGTACAATTTTTCCATCTATGCCAACAACTAAAGCGTAATAAAACATTGTCTTTGATTTAGTACCTTCATAAAAATTATACTTTTTAACTAAACTGCCAGTCGCGTCAAACGATAAAGGTAAACTTTTATTTTGTATTTTATTCCAAAAATTTAATTGATTGTCGGAGAAGTAAATAGTATAAAAGGGATTTAATGATAATTTCCTGACACTGCAATGCTCAATAAATCTTTTATTTGTTATTGATAAGCCTTTAAATTCTTTATAATTAATGAATTCACCTAATGCTTCTTCTCTGGCTTTTCTTAATGTAATTGTGTTGTTTAACTGTGGCGGTTCATAATTGGTAAAAACTTTTTGTAACTCTTCTTCGCGATAATTACTTGCGTGCTGATGACCTAGCAGTAGTTTTACTTGATTTCTTCTAGATCCTTTAAGTTTAATCTTCTTAGAATGCGAAATTTCGGATGTTTGAAAAGTATTAATAGAAATTTTTAAATAATCTTCATCAAGATTACTTTCACCAATTATCCCACTTTTGCAGTCATTGCATTCTCCACAAAATTTGAACTTATTTGATGTTATATATCCATTTAATGCAAAAGAACATGGCAAATTTTTCACTTTCCAGATTTCAGGACGAATTTTTTCAGTCCATCCTTGTTGTTTTTTTTTTAGTTTTTAAACATTCTATTATTTCGTTTGTTGCTATTTGTAGATATAATTCTAATTTTTCGCAATTGTACGGATTTTGAATTTCCCTGTTCGGAATGTATGGTGGATCTAATTCAGGTAAAATTTCTTTTTTTTTGCATTTTATAATTAATTTTGAAATATTGCCTCAATTCCTCAATTAATTGTTTGTTTTTATAAACTAATAAATATAAAGATTCAGGCAACATGCGTAATGATAATTGATTTCTCAATTCCTTCCAAAAATTGCTAGTTTTTTTTTACTAAAGAACCATTTTCACAGAAAACTTCTGGTCTTTTTTTTTAATTCAGATTGTAAAAATGTTGGAGATATCTCCGTTGTTTTAGGCATTGTTATTAGGTTAAGTATTTAATTGTTATTAGGTTCTTTATCAAGTATAAGGTCCACTTTATCCACTAAAATTTTCAATTATAACGCGCACAGCAAGACTAACTGGTTAAAATCCGAACGAACATAAGATTTATTCTGTAAGCCGAATACTGCATATCATATGCTGGCACTGGATTTGATTTGCTTTTTGAGTAGCGACAAATGAACATCAGGATATTTTAAAGTTGTTCGAGAACAATTGACTGTCGCTTTTATACCAGTTACCAGTGCTTCGATTTTCTCGTAATGTGCAGTTGAAAGCTGTGATGCGCCTCTGAGTGACTTCATTTAAAAAAGAATAACGAAGTAAACGTCGATTTTTTATGAAAATATAGATTTTATTAATATTATTAATTTATTAATGCAAAATAGGTTATTAATACTGTAAAAGAATTAATCGGTAACAATGGGTAAACGAGGACCCAAAGCTTCTCTGACCCACGCGCAAAAAGTTATTGCTTTAAAAAAATTTAAAATATTCGATGCTTGGAATAAAGTAAAAAAGGAAAGCGACCCTGAAAAACAGATGAAGCCACGTAATATCCAAAATTACGTCAGTCAAAATCGGAATGGTATTCTTTTCGACTTATTAAACCAAACAGACATGCAAGAAAAACCTCAAATAAATTGTGAAAATCCGAAAATGAATGATTCTATAAAAGACAGTGTAAAGAAAAATATCAATGAAGAAAAGCATTTATTACAATTGCAGAATAATGTGATGTATAAACCAGTAATTAAAGAAGTACGTACTTTTCCATTCAGCGTACTCACTGGACCACAGAAGCAATCGATTTTGCTCGCAAAAATGTAGAAGAAAATAATACCTTTATATTTGGCTGGGTAGGAAGTTTTTGCGAGAATTTTACTTACCCAGATGGAGAGAAAAGTGAAGTAATTCATTTATTTAGTTTTGGCACAAAAATAAATGGTACATTCATCTCCATATGTCATTTATCAACAGAAGAAAATAAAAAAACAGTGTTTAGGAGATTTTTTACTGAAATTTTGACAGCTGATGTACCCGCCCCTAAAAAATTAATATTTGACTTTAAATACAATCATTATGCTACTGCAAATAGTGTTTTTAACGTTAATTTAACTATTGAAGATTATTTAACCAAATGTTTTTTATATCTGACTGAAAATAAAGTAGAGATGTTGCCAACTTGTATAATTTGTACAGACATCAGATTGTTAATAGTTACAGTTTTAAATTGGAATTCTATGCAAACTATTTTTTTAGATTCCGTAAAATACTTTTATGTTTACTGTATAATTTTACTTAGTTCACAAACGACTTTGCACAATTTTGAGACAGTACTTGAAAAAATATTTTTAATAGTTCTAAGTGAATTTCAAAATAAAACAACCCGTGATTTTTTTGAACAACTTATGACCGAAATGAAAAAAGCAAAAATTGATACAATTTATAATCCAGAAAATCTTAAAATAATGAAAGATCAATTTAAAAACATTTTGGATCCTGTTGATTCTTCAGAATTAGATTATGATCAATGCCCGCAAATATTAAATTATATTGTTAAAATTGTGGTGAAAGCGAAACAGTGGGTTGCGAAAACAGGTATAGAATGCGAACGAAATGCTTTTTATAGTGAAAAAGTCTGTAAAACTTTAATAAAATGTTGCCAAGAATTCGTTATTTGGACCAAAGTTATGTATACAGTTGATGATTTTACAGAACATTTATCATTATTTAATGACTGTTTAAAAAGTTACAAAAATGATTTTGAATGTTTCTTATTCCAAGATAGTAATTCTACACCATCAGTCACCACTTATTTAATGAAAAATATTGAGTTCAACGAAAATAAATTAGAAAATATTAAGAATAATATTCAATTACCTAAGCAAAGTAATGATAATAATAATAGGGAACTTACATTTTTATTTTATAATGAAAATTGGAAGGGTCGCAACAATGTGGTTTCGGACTCTGACAGTAGTAATGATAGTCTAAAAAGTTGCTCAAGTGATGAAGAATTAAATTTCAGTATGGAGGATTTTCACGATCAAGATGTAACATCTATCATTAATTCTGTTTTTGAAGAGTCATATGAAAACGTGTCTGATGTACCTAAAGTATGTGATATAGCTATGAATGATAAAAAAGATACCGAAAATACCAATTTGACAAAAAACTCCGTATCAAATTTGAAAAATAATATGAAAAGAGGCACATTTTTAAAAGCATGCCCAGGAATTGATTTATTAAATCAAAAACCAATAACTAAAATGATAAAGCGAAAGTTAATAAAAAATTATAATTTGTTGAAACCAAGAACGATAACAAATAAGAAAGTTTATATTGTTACGTCTAGCTTTTTTGATACAATTATTGAAATATTAGTATCGTCATATTATTCTGTTCAAAAGTTTCAGAAATCAATTAATGAATTTTGTGACACGTTAACAAAAATCAAACAAGATTTCTTAAATTTGCTGAAAGAATACATTCAAACGTTTAATATGACAAAATTCTATGCTGCAAGATGCAAACTATGTATTGGTGTGTGCGAAATAAGAAATGATAAATTGATATGGTCAAAGTCTGTTAGAGAATTCTTAGAATCTACCATGTATTCGAATATATTTACAAAGATCAAGTGCTTAAATTGTATGTCAAGTAGTTTTCAACACTACAATAGTCTTAATAAAATACCACTAGAAAAAATAAATTCTGAAGATTCATCAAGTGTTATTTATGATTGTTTGATAATGCAAAAAACTATTTGTAATTGTCCAAAATCAAATATTGTATATGAATATTTTATAAAGGATTTTTTCTGCGTCGATGTTGAAGCAGACGCTACTAACTGCTCTACAATAAAAATTGAAGAATTAGTGTCGTTGTTAAATATTGCTAATGAAAAGTTTATTTTAACTGGTGCAGTAGCATATGAAACACCTATTGGTAATAATAACTTACGACACTACGTTGCTTATATTAGAAGTTTAACGGGATCTTGGACAAAATATAATAACATTCATATTGAAACATCAAAACCAGAAAAGGTAAAAAAAACTGTTAATATAAACATTGCTCTTTTATTATATTTTAAGTATGATACCGTTGAAAATCACGCGGCAGAAAAGGAAGAATGCCCTATTGCAGATAAAATTAATAACGAAAAAATAAGTGAAATCTTTAAGATAAATGAAATAGAAGCACATAGTTCATTTGTAAATAATATTGACGCTGAAAGTTCAATTATAAATGCGGTTGATGAAGAAAGTTGCATTATAGAGGAAAATTCAGAAAGAATTATTAATGAAAGCTTCACAGAAAGATGCTGGTCAAATAATTCAAGTTCAGTGGAATCATATATTGACTTACTACTAAATAATTTACATGAATGGAGAAATTTAATACAAAATGGATCAATATTGCCACCTATAAAATTTTCACAAAAAAACATTAAATTAATTAACACTTGCCCAATAGATAGCATCGTAGAAGTACTTACTGCAGCTTATTGTTTTAAACAATCATTCAGCTGATTAATATTTGAAATAAATATGTCAAGCACACCTGATAATGAGATATTTGAGATCATCAAAGCGTATGTAAACTCTGAATCAAGAAATGTTTATTATGAAAAGAGACTAGAATATTGCAATTCTCGACCGCAACTGTACAAACAACAAGAAAGTAGAGAATATATTTTGATTGATTGTCAAGACAATGTTGTCCGTTTATTTGAATCGGTGATGGAAGATGAGTACTCCATTGAAAAAAGTATATCCTGTATTTGTAATTATAGGAATTTAAAAAAATATAGAATTCAAACAGTAAATACTGATTTTCCAATTGAGGGGCACGCAATTGAAGAATTACAAAATTATTTAAACGCACATTTTGCAAAACAAACGAAAAAATGCTACGTATGCAAAAAAGCCGCACGATTATCTTATAAAATAAGGACTTATTTTTGTGTCGAATTAGAAACTAATTTTTTACTCCACAAAAATATTCAGTGCTCTTTAAATAGCATTCCCAGTAATTTGCATTTATGTAAAGAAGACTACAACTTAGCAGGAGTTATATCATTTGATATGCCGAATAATATCAATAACGGAATACTTCATTATTATTCATTTATCAAATTACCTAACGATGAATGAGAGGAGCGAAATAATTTAAAGAATATAATAATTCGACAAACAGTCACATAAAAATAAAACCTGCTCTTCTGTTTTATGTTCGAAAAAACGTTTATAAAAGGTAAATACAAAAGTTATGATACATTATGAAAAAAACAATAAAGCTATGATATTTATAGTAAGTTATATATACTTAAAATAAAACTACAATAATTTTTTTTTTCAGAAATATAATAAGCTTTTTCGAATAAAGTTCAAAGTATCATTCAGAATTTACAAAAATTATTATGGATTAGCATGTAAATAAAAAAAGTTTTTAGACTCTGTTTCTGCAGTCTTAAACTAAGGGTTGTATTGAGAGCAGAGCAGCGGTCCTCAAGTTTAAGATTGCAAGTATTCTGCAATGAGATACACTCGAGGGGCTACGCACTCGGTAATC
>UCOL01004051.1:0-16059 GCA_900474335.1 Ormyrus nitidulus
GTGTGTGTGTGTGTGTGTGCGTGACGCCTGGATCTCAGCTTCTACTGAACGGATTTTCATCGTTCACGGCTCATTTATTTTTGCTTTTTTGTGATGGGGGCAAAAAAAATCTTTTTTATTTAGCTTATTTGTTTTTGTTTTATGGCAAATTTTTGATTTTTGAAAAATGTAATTTTACTTTTTTTTAATGATAGGAGTGAGATATTCGAATCGAACAAAGGCCATTTTAAAGAGCATAAAAATACCTATAATTTCAGACAAAAAATTACTCTAGCTGTAATGATTATTTGTTTTTAACAAAAAATTGTTTTTTTAGCGTATGCATTTTTATTCAAGCTTGCCCGAAATCAAGCTTTGGGCATGGAGTTTAAAAATTCTGTTTTTTAGGAATTCTAATATTCCAATAACAACATTTTTATTTTTATATTGCAACTGTAAATCAAGATTTTTTACCTTCCGATGCTCTGATTGAATTGCAAGGCGCATCTGGCCAATACGGAAGTCGATCCATTCCATTTAGCCGATTTAATAGACCAAATTCTTTCATATCCGTGTGACCCGTATAAATAGTTGAAACTTCTTCCAGTGTCCCGTTTCTCTGTGGTAAGAAGCAATTATTATTATAAAAATATACAATTCATTACTTGCTATTATAACTAATACAGTTAGATATTTCTCATTTTTTAGCGTTCGATCAATCAATTCGATCAAATAGTTTAAAAAATAGCAGATATTTTGACGAAACAGATCCAGTCAAGGAAGGATAAATCATATAAGAATTATAAAATGTCCATTCATTGAACCAAACAACAGCCTTTGATAATTTGTGATTTACGCTCGGAATGTTTAAACCACAACGGCGACGGTTCACCTCGCAATAAAAACTCTGTTTCCACTTAGCATTCAAAAATCTCCACTCCTGACCGCAAATTTTTTCCCAGCGCTCGATTCGGTCAATCGAAAAACAGGAAAGAAGCGTCGTAAAAGTCAATCACCGGGATAACAATATAACGCAGAGTTTACAACGCGGAGATATCCACACCGGCGGTCAAAAATAATACTCACGCCCAGTAAAAGACCCATTTGACTCATCGGCCGTCGGGTCTTGGGGAAGAACCGATGAGCTATGCTGACTAGCGGATCGTCGTAGCCGAAGACCAGCTCCTGGGCCGTCACGGGTACGAAGGGCTTCATATCCATGCCGCTTAGGAACATCGATAGGCCCATCGTTATCAACCGTGGCAGGTCTTTACTCTGCGTCGACAGCGTCTGGACATAGAACGAATGGTCAAGGATAGTGTGTAGAGTAAAACATACTTGGAAAGATGGTGGAATGTATTCATATGTCGATACAATTTTGTGAAATGCTGATTGCAAATTTATTATTATTCATGGAAATGCTGCAAGCGTGACGTAATTGAAAAGGCGGGTGTTCGTTCTGACTCTATTCTAATGTCAGGAATAAATTACAAGTTAGACCTTTCGTTAAGCTTACTTTCACATGCCAAATTTTAAACTTATCACAATTAATTGACATTCTTTAAATTACTTAGTTCTCACACATCTACGAGATAAGAGTATTGCTCAAAATCTACTACATCATTATTTTCTGAAGAGGTTGCGTTAGTAATTAATTATGAAATTAAATTTGAAAACAGCACAGCGAGGTTAAAGGAGCAAGCTCCAATTAGTAGCGCGTTTCTATAAATTTAGCGAAGATCGTTGTGTTGGAATAATTACCAGTAGCGGAATATTCGGCACAAGAACTCGAAGATCACCGTCCTTCGACATTTCAGGTACGAATTGCAGGATCTTTTTGTGCTGGTATGTAACCGTTCCATTGTCATGGAAAACGATGTTTACCTTCTCCATATCTTCCCTATAAATAAAAATCGGAATTAAAAATTTATTCTATAACACATAACATGTAAATTATTAAAATATAAATGGATGTTTGCAATCATTCTCTTTGACTTCAAACTCATTTCATAAGAAAGTCAATTAAAGAAGAATAGGATCGCGTAAAAATATCGTTGTTATAATTTTTTTACACAAAAATATAGACTTATTTACTTGACGTAAATAAAAAATATTTTCTAACAGAATTACAAAATACATTATTGAAAATTTATTTTACGATATATGTTATTTCAATCAACCTGCTTTTAAAATGAAGCAGTCACTTTAAAATTCAAAATGAGTGCTTTGAAACGTGTGAAAAAATACCAATCTTATTTGTATCTCCCATTTTGAACGCTAAAATTGCAGGCCGTAATTGTAACAGTAGTAATATAATTATAGAATGAAATAACTTTTACTTAACTTTATTATACTGAATTTAAACGAATTTAGTGATTAATACAAGTAATTTTTATGGAATTCAAGCAAAACCCAAATTTCTTGTTAAAAATAATCGAAAATTGTAAACTGATGACCTCCCGTTCGACTCCCTTTCCCAATGTGCCTAACCTGCTCCTCTGAACTGCTAACCGAGATCGACCTCGGCACGACTCCTCCGGTGGCATCCTCAATATTCAACTTTCTCGGTAAAATCCGCGCACGAATCCCCCCGTAGATGCTGCTTTCACTTGTCGGCGTGCACGCTCGCCTCGTACAAAAGCGGCCGATTTTTTCGCGGGCGACCCTGCATCTATTACGGTAATATTTGCGCGGCAAGAGCGACGATCTTACGTAAAGGACGTGAAGCCGTCCTAGCCGATATTATGCCACACAGTGCCATTATGAAAGTTGGACCGGCGCGCGTATTATGCGAGAGTCAACGAGCTTTGCCGAGCGGCGGTCTCTCCCGCGACAAAGCGAAATTACCATTTCGCTTTTAGGCGGCAGCGCTAATCTGAAAACGAGTAGCCGGATTGTTACTTTTCGGTTTGCTCTTTTTTCGGGGGGCTCTAGAATACTGTGTCTATTTGCTCGTGGTGTTGATTTTGACCCGAGTGTGGACCAACTTGTCATCGGGTGTTTGAGTTTGCTTTGGAAAAATGTCACCTGCTGTTGGGAGATCGCAAGTCCTTTTCGTTATTTCGTCGCGATATTCGATCGATCTTCTCAAGTGAATGAGCTATAACGTTTTTGCTGCAAGTATCAATGACGAAACTCAAATGCATAAGTTCAGCGCTAATTAAGGACGGCGAGCATTATTAAGCAATTACTCACTCAAAGGACGTCAGGACGTTCCAGTTTCACGACTAACAGCCGGTTTGATACAAATTTGCTCTCTTTTCTCTCTTTCTTTTTCTCCTTTTGGTACCCGAGAAATGTATGCGGCATGATTGGCCAAATGGGCGAGGTTACGAACGATCGGGGCCATTGAGGTGTTTTAAAGTAAAACAAACATACTTGCAACGTGCGTCGGTTGTAAACAATTCTATTATTAAAGTATCGCTGCTCGATCGAGTGAATTTACTTTTTAGTTTGGCTTGAAAGTGTGCTAAAAATTATTTAAATGCAAATTAGCGATCGTCTAAAGTCCTTTGAAGTTTCTATAAAAAGAGTCGCGCCTTTATATTCGTGCATAAATATTTATGATAACTATCGGACTGAATTTTGTTTATTTAATCAGTTAAAACTGCTTATTTCATGCGGTGATATTGAAATAAATATTCAAGTTTAGCTGGAAGCAAGATAAATGTCTACCTTAGTCTACAAGGCTAAGTTGTCAGAGAAGTGTCAAAAATTACTCAATGTTACTAGAATCGTAAAATAAAAAATTATTTTATTGTATTGACTGACTGAATTACCGAATAATCTCCAAAAATTGAAAGGCTGAACCTCCTAGTACACTTAAAATACGTTTTAAAAACCATATTTTCGCTCAATAATCCGAAAATATATATAAAAATATGCAAATTCCTTAAATAATTCTGCGAAACAAAAAATCGAATGACCCATGTATCTATATATTACTATCCAAAACGATTCACTCAACCGCCGACACACCGCCAGCAACTCAAAAATAGAAGCTAACCCAAAAACCCAATTTCTCTGAAATCGAAAGAAATCCTTCGGGGATCCACTAAACCGATCAATGAACATGACTAGAAACGCGGGCAACGCTCTCTCAAGGTCCAATGTCAGTCGCTGAGTTTTCCTCGAAATCGATGAAAACGGCCGTGTTGCTCTTGCGAGTCGGCCGTCGCCGCGGATACTCGCACGCATCTGTCGGCGGCGGCTGCGCGCACTTTTCCTCTCGGCTCGTAATCGGCTGCGTAATGCACGCGTAATACGCGGGCCCGACGACTCGTCGCTCAGCGTCCGTCGCGTAATACAAAACTCGGCGCGTTAAACTTCCGTAGAAAGCGAGCGCGCGATTTACATACTCGCGGCCTTTTAGCGCGAGCCGTAAGCTAACCAAGGTGTGTCCTTATTAGACGCTCGGAGGAATCTATGCTGTTTTCGTAGCTTTTTGATTTCACTGATTTTCCGCTGGCTGGCGGCGGGAAAACCGAGCGCAATTACAGTTTTGAGAAAAGTTTCTGATTGCAGAGGAGAAATGGTTTCTTTTTATAAAAGTATAATGTTCATTTACTGGGCTTTTTTATTGATGTTGTTCAAAAGAATACCTTTTACTTAATTTTGCAAAGTATCAGCGCGACCAGTTCGCATTCTGAATTATTTAATTATTCCAAGAATAACGTTGCAAATAAAGAATACAAACTAATAATCTCTGCAGTACGAAAGAGCTGCACCATATAATCGCTAAAAACTCTTTCAAAATCTAAATTTGAAATTTCACAAGCCCGATATCGTCAAACCTTCATCAAAGGCAAAGTCATAAATAATCATCAAATTGGCGTTTCGAATAATTATCAGCGTCGCAAAAAAAAGGCAACGATTCGAGAAAAGAAAGCGCCACGCGAGACGCGTCTGTCTGCGCGCCGGTGACGAAGCGAATCTGCGAGGCCCCTTTGAAAGTGCATACACGGCTCCGCTACATACATACATATATATATGCACAAGTACTCGAGGTAAAGACGTTCTTTCCCCGGCGAGAGATGCGCCAATAAGCCATTGTGCAACCTGTGCATACTTGCCGAGAGTCGATGCAGCCGCTTGAGCGAGAGATGTAATTGAAGGCGGCTCGGACGGATTTATTGGCGCCGAGCTGCTGCCGCTTCTACTACTGTTCTCCGCGCGGAGAGAATGCATTCGCGCCGTAATGATTGACACCTTAATTGAAAGAGGATAAAGATCCATTGATCATTTTACGCTTTTATGAAAGAAAATTTCTGGCGAGCTAATCGTTCTTGAGGTCGTTGAGAAACTCGGAATTGGCAATTTGTTGGCTTGGAAATCTTTGATTTAAATTTTGAGCATTATTTATTGAGATGTTGCCATTAAAATATTTAAAGCTGTAATGTGCGAGTGAAATTTTTTAAAGTATCGTAAGAAAAATAAGGTATTTAAGCTTCCTTTAGGAGGAAGCAAAATTAATTCGATAATTGGCTAAATTACATTAATTGGCTCGAGTGATTTATTACTATACTAAAAGACGGAAACAGAATAATATGATTTAAATTTAAATAATGTAAACTTTTAAAGAAATCTGCTTGCTTATTTATTATAAGTTTTAAATTATGTGCGGTCAAGAAAAAGGAAATTCAAATTACATCGCGTGATCCTCGAAATCTGGCAAGGTCGTCAGTATATACCGCCTTATAAATCGAACGTTAACATCGAACCTTTCAGACGTCTCATACCTCTTTGTCAACATTCTGAAAAAATAGGACTTCCCGCGTGAGCCCTCGAGCATTTTATTATTCTAATGCGAGGGTGATGTAATTCTGGCGTGAGTTTTCTAGATCAATATCTCGAACAGGTCTAATGTCGTGTGTAAGTAATCGAACGGCCTGGGAAGAGTCTGGTAATTATACAAATACTGCTTTGAATTACTGAGAAGGAGTTAAATGTTTAAGTTAATTTGAGCACTAATGAAGGCATTTTATCCAAAAACGCTTTAAAAATTACGTAATTGGTAAATAAAGTAAGTTCTTCAATGTATGACTTTAAGAGAACCTTGCTTGAATTCTTAAAATAGAAGATGCATTGAAATTCTACTCTATAGTGAACTTACTTGACTTGCACATGACATAATAGTTCAATTAAATGAAAGAAGGCTTGAAGTTTTTAGAATGCCAGAAGCATGAGTTTTAAAAGGAATTTTAATTTGTTATACTTTAAAGTGAGTAAACAATTTTAATATAAAAAATGAATTTTTAATTACAATTTTCATGTAAAGATTAATTTTTTTAATTAATAAAAATGAGAAAAAACTATTATTTTTAATCCACTCGTTCCAGTTTTCAGTTTATAACAAAAATTTATTTTATCGTGCAAGTTTCGCCCACATCTATTCTGCTATTTCTTGCATTGAGTAGACTTTGTTATTTCATTAATCATTAATAATTTCAACTTTTATTGTAGTACCTTGCAGCTCAAATGCAAAAATACAAAATTTTTTCGTTGGAACTACTATTATAAAAATAATAATTTTTTCTATATTTTAATTCGTAAAACTGTTTACATTACTGGTTGTCACTTTTTAAGAAAGGAGGACATTGAACAATATTGATGTATTAAAAAATTTTATAGTTGTGCCTACTCAAAAATGAAGGTAACAAACGGCACAAGAAGTGTTAATAAGTAATTAACCTTGTAACGTTGAAAATATAGTAAGACAGCAGCGTTTAACGGTCTTTATACTCAAGTTCAAAAACATTTAAAAACGATTCTAGTATTTCTTCCATATTTTGAGATCAAAAGCACTATGTAAAACAAAAAGTCGACTGGTATCAAGGTCTCTTTTCAATCACAATATTTCCTCAGTGTCTAATTATTTCTTTTTTTTCTCTACTTCTTAGAACATATGTTTTATTTCGCGTTGGGCTTTAAATTAATAGCTAGGTTGTTTTTGTCGTAATGTATAAAAGCAATATACCTTCAATCAAAATTAATTCAATATTTTTCTTAACACAAGAAGAATTCTTTTTACATCCTTCTATTTAAAATGGTTTTTAAAAAATCACCATCAAATTTTACAGTTCATTCATTGCAAATTACGTACACGCGTGGATGAAAATCAATAATAACTGCTTTGACTAATTTATACCATTCATGTAAAAAGTTAATAACCTTAAAAAAGTTGAAAAAAAAACTTGAATTTCCTTAACTAATAGAAAGACGAAAAATGCTTTTGCGAATAAACACGTTATATGTATCTGAATTCCATGTTTTATTACTTATTTCTCTTATTTACATGACCATAAACCGTCCGCAGTAAACTTCTTCAATACTGTGTTTCCCAACGAGTCCCCATAAAAAAATTGCTTGCTTTTCTTCGCCTTGAAACGCCATCCGATTGAATTCCAAAGTTTCACGCGTTCCCCTCTGCACCTGACTCTCAGCAATCCAGCAATCGAAGCAAAACAAAACCTCTTTCTCCTCTATTAAACTTCGCCATCGCGAAGAAAATCTCCCGGCCGGCGAGAAAGTCGCGGAAACGAGACGAGCCACGCGCTGCATCGGCCTCCTCGCGGGTTAAAAAAAAGCTCGGCACGCGCGAATAATCGCGCATCGTGAAATCTCATTACGGCGCGGCGCATAGTAGAGATGAATGGACCTGGACCCGTTTCCTGCCGAGGCTGTAGAAATCGACCTGAATCGCCAATGGGACACGGAAAAGCCGTAGCGCGTCGGTGCGCGAGGTGCTCTTCTCGCCGTTACCGTGTATCAATTCCCGTTTTCGATGAGCCCCGCTCAAGCTGCCACGTAGATCGAGAGTAGACAATGAGACCGATTAGCCAGCTGTGCCAGATACCTGCTTGCGCTCAGCTGAGCTGCAGCCTCTGCTTCTTATTCCCTTTCTCTCGGTTCTCTCGCCGATTATCCGAGAGTTTAAGGGCACGGCTCGATTGAGGACGTTTCGTGGTATTCGTTGCTGCAAGTGTGCAAGCGGGATTTTCGACCGCAAAGGTCGTTTATTATAAAGATTTAGTTAAATACTGACTTTTTAAGCAGTTACCATTAACGTCGGAATGTTTTTTAAATTGATAAATGCGCGATCAACACTTTTTACAACTAAATACCTCACCAAGTTAAGTAATAATTATGCGCGTTCGAATTATGTTTGGGAACTTTAAATTATTTATTTATAAAAACTTCATCATAATTTTTCATTTAAACGAATGATTTTTCCCCAATTTTAATTTATAATTGTTTTTTTTTTATTATTTAAATTTTTGTCAGAAAAAGATTTGAACACAAAATCAACTTTTATCTTCTAATTGCATATTTACGATTCCATAACTTCTATTTTTTTGACCTTTTTTGATTTACGTCACCACAGTTTTTCTTTACTTCCTTTTACGTTCAATGAGAAAATTTTTAGGACCATATTAAGCACTCGGTGTCGTAATTCTCTAGTTTTAAGTGTCATTTTTCGCGATATTAATTCTTAACTGTTTTTCCTGCTGAGTTTTATGGAAATGAAATATTGAATCTTCACATTTATGAATTTTGTACTCGGAATTTTCACCACTGTCATCATTCAAAATGAATTGCGAAAGGATTTTCGTAATGTTAACAAAACCTCACATACTTTTTTTAATTCTTTCAATAAATTAACTAAAAATTTGAATTACCTGTAAATGAAGGGACCGACTTCCTGCAGTTTAGGTTTCTCCTGGTAGGCCAAAAAGTTCTCGGCATTCGTCACATTGAATATGTACACTTTGGTTAGACGAACGACACCCGGTTTTTGCCAATATTGAAAGCTGAGTGAGCCATTCCACAGCCTCAATTGCTGTTATAAAATAATAAAATATTCGTATATTGTTCAATTGATGCTTTCTTATATGATTGAATAAGTGGCAGGATTTCAGCTGCACTTTAGCTGCGTGTCAATTGAATAACGCCGCTACAAGTGCATCTGATTACTGGGTTAAAAAAATGAATTGTCTAGTAAAAAGATTAGCAAAACAGCGTCATTAATACCTAATGTTATTCAAATAATGTTAAAAACGTGTTATCTTTGGTTTTATAAATAAGATATCAATAAGAGCCGATCAAGTTAATTAGATCTTTTTATACTACTTTCCGGGTTTAATAATTTACTTTTTCACCAGTAATAAAAATGTGTGAAATAATGTATAAATTATACGAAATTACTTTTTACTAGGCTCTAATAAATCAATTATTCATACTTCTATCAAAGAGAAAAATACAATATATTCACGAAATTTGCCATCAATGCATGCACCGTTATTTTATTTTTCGCAAATTGCAGCTGTAAATTACGAGTAATTATTTAGTCTCCTCTAAAACTATCTTACTCAAATGAAACCATAACAATTCCATTTGCACTCTGTAAAGCAAAACAGATGCAGCTTGTGCAGACTCCGTGACAATACCGTGTAATCTCTCTCTTTCAGACGCGAGCACAATACTCAGCTACTTTTCCCATTCTCTATCCACCAATGTAAAGACCATCGTCCTGGTAACGGGGCAAAAGCCTGTGCGGAGATATCAAGTTCACACCTCGTGAATTTATCGGTCGCCGTCATTGCTCTCCTTACAACGGAGGAATTGCAACGATGCTACTGACTCGAATCGTGGACCCGCTTTTTTTTTTTTTTTTGCGCCCACAGCCGAACTTTCTAAACACGTCCTTTTTGCGGCCGACATTAGGAACCCACCGGGTTATAAAGATACGTAGTAGCGATATACTCACTCGTAGAATGACGTAATCGACCCACGGTATACTGCTAAGTATGATGCCAATTGTCAGGGCAAGAAGTCCGAAAAGTATTACTGCTATTCTACCTGAAAATGACGGAGAAAAAGTTGATTGATCAAGAGTGACTTCGGAAAAAAATTGATTTTATCCAATTTATGCTACCTGGCTTTTTATTATCACAGCCGATATTTCATGCAGATGTTGAAAGAATACGTGATTTTTTTTCTTACGCTAATTATTTCTCAATGCTTGCTTTAATTCCGTCTATATGCCGTATTCGTAAGATTTACAAACGATTTACAAGATATTCAAGCCCAAGCCTTATATATAGAGGCAAAATTATACTTTGCACAAATTACTCAATAAATTACATATTGAATACCATTAAATGCTACGTAAATAAAACTTATTAATTATCGATATACTTTTTATGCACCATTAAATTAAGCGCCGATAATTACAAGAAAATTTATCAACGCTAATTTACACAAGATGAACCGCCATAAACATTCCACTCCTTAGCCAGCCAATCTCTCTTTCTTCAAAACGCCTCTCTGTGCGTAAATACCGACTAACAAAACCAACGAACGGGCAGTTTCATTCTCGAACTAACTACCGCTCACACGCGAGCAATAAAAGCTCCCGTGCAAGAGCTTAACGAGCGCGGACGGCCGAGCGAGACTTTCGCGGCGTTTTCCTCCATTCATGAAGATAGAAGAGGCAGCTCCGCGGTGAAAGGAAGTTTTTCGTGATAAGGGGCCTCGTAATAGCTAAATAGGACGAGCGACTCGCTCGCTGACCGACTTACCGCTCCTCTGTAATTTCGCGAACGCGGAAAAGAGCCGGGACCTTGTTAGCGAGGAGAGCTCGTCGGCGCGATAGGCTAACCAAGCCAATTACCGCCGTTTTCATTTAACTTCATCCGAGCCCTGCTCATTGCGCGTGAATTTTGAGGATTTCGGTTTTTAGAGATTTTCGAGGAAGGAGAAGAAAGTTTGAGCATAAAATCCATTAATTTCTTTAAGTGAATTCTTTTTTTTGTTTTTTTTTTTAATGACGTTTTAATTAATCATCGTAATTGAAATATAATTATAATCATGAATAAGTAAATATATACAATAATAAACGCTCGTTCACTTAACTCACAGATGAAAATCCAATTGCAAACGAAATAGTATTATCACATCCCGCGGCGAGAGTCGCGTTTCATCTTATTTTTCATTCCGAAGCGGCATCAACAGCCTCATCATAAAACCCGATAAAAAAAAAGCCAGACGACAATAACAAAAGCCTCGCTCGCCCGAAGCACGGAAATATCCGTCAATAGCCGCCGATAATAAATCTCCCTCACACTTTCAGCGACTTTACTTACCTATATACTCGAACCGAGATACTCCGTGTCTAATTAGGGCATTTAGCTTACAGGCGGTTAGGCGCGCGCTCTTGCTCGTGGCTACCGGTTTCAAGCTGGACGGCAAGGTCAGGTGCGCTACCGCCGAGCTGCCAGATGACATGCAATCCGACTTGCTCTCCACCGGCCAGTCGGGAGTAATAGGATTTGGTAGGTACTTAATCGAATTAGTAGCGAAGTGGTGTAGTGGCTTGCGAAATGGGACGTTTTTTTTCGAACGGTTCGGGTTGAGTTAATAAAGAGATCGAGCGGTTCTTGGAAGAGCAATACACCGCAAGTTCGCGATGTCGTGGAAATGAACGTGCACACTATGATAATAGCTATCATTTTTTCGCGATTTTTTCAGGGGCGACAAAAAGGCCGATAACGTCGTATTGACTTGAAAATGCAGGATGACGATCGTCGCGGTGGAAAAAACTGTCGCACGTTTCATCAAAACATTCGCGTTCACGAAAAACAAATGATCACTGCTGGCGCTTTTTGCCCGCTTATGTAAAATTAAAGCCTCTTTACCGAGCGCTAATTGCAACGTGCATTGCACTGATGAGGTGCCTATAATGGAAGATATCAGAGTCGAGCTACGTGATGCTTAATCAAATTGGAAACACGTGAAGTAATCATAACTACATTTTCCTCGTTTCCAGCCAGGCCACGACAACATGTTAATCTGTAATTTTCTTATCACACGAGCGTACTTTCAATCTCAATTTATTTTTATGGCCACCTCTGAATATCCTCCTGCAACCTGGGGAAAAAAAACGCGTAAAAAGTATCGTCGCTTCTTACAAAATTATAAACTACATTTTAGAAACAGCACCCTGGTAATTAATACTAATGACGACAGTAAATTTTATAAAATTATCAAACGGCAAAAAAGAGATCGACTATTCTAAAGAGAAATACTCGTGACATTCATTATCCCATCTCGAGCCTGAAACCTGCACAAGAAGAATCCGTGATCATAAAACTCAGTCATCATAATATATCTATACAATCCATGAATAAAACTAAAAGCAAAAAGCGCGCTACTTGCGATAATAATTGCGTCTGCTTCGATCGCGCGAAAAGTTGGTCAGTTTTTATTCATCGGGCGTAAACAATGCCGCGCCACTAGGTCAGGAGGGTTCAACAACTGCCGAGCGACTTGACCGATCGTTAACGTCTTCTTTCTCCGAGCTGGCATGAGGCGCGTTGAAATCGCCGCTTCCTCGGCACGAGCCAAGGATAACGCGTTTGTTAAGTCGGAAATAAGAATTTTCGACAAAAAGCCGCGTGCTGTCGTAATGAAGCCCCGCAATAATGCATGGAATATACCAGAGTTTTTGTCCGGAAAAATAGACGCGTGGAGTGCGAAAGTATTACGCCATTTGCTTTTTCGTTTGTCGATTCGTCATGAAGTGAGACAAAGGTCTCGCTCACAAAAAAGTCTCAGCATATTAGTTGATGAGAATTGTGCGGTCAGAAAGGTGCATTAATAACTGCATTCAAATTGTTAACTCTAATGGGCGTTACGCAATTTGAAGAAATATTGTACTGTTTGGATGAAATCAGAGCTTTCTTTGCATTCTTAAAATTACTGTTTGCACTTTCAGATATCCGAGATAGACGCAATACGTAATCCATTCCTATTACGCTTAAATGGCTAAAACGGAAACTGAGCCCGCGAAAGAAACTTCACACAAATATGTGCCGATAATTTCTAATTGCATAATTCCAATAACAATTCAATCTCTGCGTGCATTCTTTAGTATTCGAGGCAGCATCGCTTTCTCATCTAATTTTCCAGGATAGAAACGTAACGACAGGGAAAACCATAAAACAGAATTATCCTATATTAATGCCTACTTCTTCCCAGATCGGAATCATCGATGATAAAAAACAATCATCTCGGTATCGGCGTTTCCCACTTTTCCCCCAAGCCGACATTCCCAAGTATAAGCCGGCGCGTATAACATTTATGTAAAGATTGCGCAACTTTCCATACACTTGGCAAAATCAAAAATGGATGTTGTTCCCAACGGTTCGATTACGAAATGGCCGAGGAACTAAGTATCGCGCGTAATTGTTTCAGATGTAATCCGCCGGGCGACTAACATGATCGATGACGTCACGTGATCCAGCCTCCAATGGGGTTCCGTTCCGTTGGCGGAAAAGTATCCGGAGAGTGGTATTCTGTAATGTTTACGGCGCAGCATCCGTGAGATCGCGTGCGAAAGTCATTCCGAGGAAAGTCGCCGATTAGAAAACGTAACGTGAAAAACGTAACTGGTTACGAGCGAGAGCTTAAACTAGCACCAGTAGTTCTAGATCGATGTAACGTTATCGATCGTCTGTTTTAATTCATTTGCATCTGTGTACTATCTTACAAGCCAGATTACGTTTTGCTTTTCAGATTCTAAGGGTTATTCTGATATTGTGATGGTTACTTTAAGTAGTTATTAATTCCATAGCTATGGATAAAGTGTTATTTTTAATACTAAAAAAGCAGCGCTAATACATAGTACAGCTACAATAGTATTAAAATTGCGTCATTCAAATCTGCCCGCTCACTTTGAATTCGACGCTCCGAATCGATCCATCAATTAGTGCCGTCCGTCAGTTCCCCGAGCACAAGGAAAAGCACAGCCTCTTGCGCAAAGGCCCGAGAGCGTCTAGCAACGAAATATATCCAAAAGATTCCCGAGGCGACGCCCAAATTCCGCGGCTCCGACTAAAGAGAGTCGAGTGGGAATTTGCATTTACGGTCGTGAAAGGCATCGACCGGTCCTTTTTCTGCCGGACGCTGCAGCCGAAGGCCGAGGACCCCGAAAGTCTTCGTCGCCTCTGACCCTGACTTCGTTATGCGCGAGGAGAAAGAGCGTCTAACTCCGCGTGTCAAAGTACTCTTTCCCCGGACCCAGTCCTTCGCGGTCCATTCCTACCAAGGTCAGCTGAAGAGACAGAGAGAGAGAGAGAGAGAACAGGTGAGCTTGTTTGCTGGCTCGCGAGAGGTCTTTCGGGATGCAGCGTCTGCAGAATTCGAGGGTCATTGCCTAACGTCGAAGAAAGTATTTCCGACAAGCGGCTGACCGTCGTTCGCAGATTATGGACGGATTTTGGATGCATATAAACGTGCCGAGTAGATATCGATTGGGTCTTCTAATTTTTTAGAACGAGGCCTTTGTCTAAAATTCTATAAATAAATTTATTTATCCTTTTGAGCGATTAGAGCCTATGCAACGGATATCTGCATATAAATAGTTCTATAGTTTCAATAACAAAAAAATGTTGACCTCGTAATGGACGCCTCGCTCGTCAAATATCATAGAATTATTTAAAAAGGCATCAGCGACAGGGTACAAAAAACTTATGCCATCGAAGGAACGTGACTTCTCAAAATGCTAAAAAAAATCGTTACAAAAAATACGTTTCTCTCGGAAAGTACTGACATCAAACGCGTTCGAAGATAAAATCTCAAACACTTACGGCTCGTTTACTCGGCAAGAACTGGTCGTAAATATTTTAAAGACTTGGAATTGCGTTACGCATCACAATCATCATAAAATCGACATCTTTTCTAATCAGTACAAACGCTTCTATTCTAGTAGCAAAGACCCACTGATTTACTTAGCCTCTTCAATGCTAAAAGTATCTTGTAACGGTGTCCCCCTTTTCTACGGGCAAAAAGCGCAATTAGAGCAATCATTCTTTCAAATTCAGGGGTAAAAAGATCGGAGAATGACGGTTAGAGTCCGGATCCCGTGCAAACTTTTTTCCGACCGTCACGTGAAAAGCAAACGTGATAGGGTTTAAGATGTCCGAGTGTGACGTTATTAGTGCAACCCGGAGAGGTATATTTTTGAGTAGGAAAAGAAAACCGAGACGACGCGATGATAAATTTTTAGTTGTTTTACAAATGTCACGATTTTTTCGCTTCAAGATTAATATGTTATCCTTTGTTTCCTTTTTTCTTCACGAAATAATCTAAAATTTAATTAATTACTTACAATGAATGCGTCACTTTTCAAACTGTGACATTTTATTAGCCTTTTCGCTCGTTGTATCGAAAAATATCGTTCGGTACACATGAAAACTCGCGCTACTATCTACATCTACGAAAGGCTTAATTCGCGCCATCAGAATCCAGAAAATTCCTGCCCAACATCATTACCCAAATCCTCGCAAAACTACCTTCCATCGACGCGTACACGTCGAAGAAAAAACAGCCCCCTAGCCCATAGCCACAGTCGATCAGAAATCCAAGCCCCGCCGCGCTCTTTCAAAATCGGCGCGCGCACGTGGAGCGCGAGAGCAACGGCGGCCCACGTGTGAAAGTGCCAATGCCGCTGCAGGTGCAGCTCCCGCACACAGAGCGGGCCATTACCCGCGCGCGTGCGCGCGCACCCATTGCATAAACGCGAGCCCGAGATCTCTCTCCTTTCTCGCCGCCGTTGGGCAAACCGAGGCGCCGCCGCGCGCGGAACAAGCCGATTTTTGGCGAGCGAGGGTATAAGGAGCTCTCCGCGGGTTAAGGGCCGCTTCGCGTGGCAAGGAGAGAATTATTTTTAGTCGCGTTTGCTTCGGTTATTGGGATATTTCGTTGGTTGCTCCAAAATTGATATACCTACTAAACTTTTTTGAAATAGTCACGATGCGGGAGTACCGTTCAAAATACCGCTGTTTTGCATGAGTTTGAAAACATTTGAGCTCCGGAGCTCGTTGAGAAATTTGATGAAAACGGGAGAAAATATGCCTGGTATCACGTGCAAGCTACACGGAGAAAAATCCCTACTAAAATTTACCAAAATTTATGTAGAAGTTGCTTAAAAAGTTGAGCAAACACGTTAAGTAAACTTTACTCCAGGTTTGTAAGTAAATTTTACCGAATCCGAAGCGCCATCTTTCTTTCTGTCTCTCT
>UCOL01004052.1:0-16080 GCA_900474335.1 Ormyrus nitidulus
ATATACTACTTTCGCCCCACTTATCAGAGACAAAAAGTGGGTTTTTCCGTCGGGTGTGGAATAAAGTATATTTTTATTTCTATTTAATTTTTTTTTTTTAACTTTTATATACCAATTTTTTTGACTTACAAAATCAATTGCTATGAATACTTTATTTTTGATAGATTTGAATATTATTATAATTTATTTAAATAAAAAATTTTATATTTTTGCCATTTAGGCATTGAGGGTATCAATGGAAGAACAAAGGCAGCGTCAAGAAGATGAAGCTAGAAGAAATCAGACTACTGAAACACCAGCTGTCACTAAAGAATCTGAAGAAACAAAAGATGTACCTAGCAATGAAGAAGCAATGTTGAAACGTGCTTTAGCTATGTCTCTTGAGGGAAGTGAAGAGTCCTCAGCAGCTACTGAAACTACAGCACCAAGTTCTGGAAGTGTTCCTGATTTCTCTATTATGACGGAGGAAGAGCAGATAGCTTTTGCGATGCAAATGTCCATGCAAGATCAGCGTAAGTATTTTAATATTAAAATTGTAATTATTAAACTTTAAATTTATAATGTTTTTTAAATTTTACAGAAGAAATTGAAGGGGCACCGAAAGAAGAGCCTATGGAAGTCGAAGAAGACTATGCAACTGTGATGCAAGATACAGAATTTCTGCAATCTGTTCTTGAAAATTTACCTGGAGTAGATCCGCAATCCGAAGCAGTTCGTCAAGCAGTCGGATCTTTACAGCAAAACAAAGATAAGGAAAAAGAAAAAGATAAAGATAAAACTAAGGATCAAAAAAAATAAATTATTTCCAATAGATTTTTTCAGCTACGTTTGTATATCTAATCCAATTTAATTATAAAAATATAAAAGAATTATTTCAAGGAAAATGTCTTATGTTTGTGAAATCAAAAAAAAGTTTATTTGATATTTTTATTTATTAAGTTTTTAAAATAATAAACATAATGAACTCTGATAATGTAATGAGATTGATTCAGCAAAATAGTAAAATTTAACATGTTGAAATCGAATTCTATAATTTTTTATTATAATAGCTTGAAATTCATGATATAATAAATAATGTAAAAATAATAACAACCATTGTGATTTAAATATTTTAAAGTAAAATAGAATGATTCACAAAAAATGTAACTGTAATCAATGTTTTTATTGCTAACAAAATAGGTAATATTTTTTACAATTTATTTTCCCCACTTAATTTAATGTAATTTTAAATATTTTATATTATAGAAAATCGAATAATTAAAACACCTATGCAATAATTTCTTAAAAATACAAATACTAGATTTTTAGATTATACTTTTTTATTTATATAATATAATAGTATATGTGTAAAATTTTTACGAATCAAGAATTACACTAATTTAAATTTTTTTTTTTATTTTAGTAAAATTTATTATTTTGGAAGAAATATTTTATAAAAAATTTAAATATCATCTTCACAACCTAATAATAATTTCAGTTTCCAACTGGTTAATACCACAAGCACCAACAACACGTAAATTTTCATATAATCGGAATTTATTTTTTAAAAAAATTTGTCAAAAATTGTTGGATATTTAAAATAGTTTTATTAAAATTTAAACATTATTAAATATTTTTTATATTATTTTTATTAAATTACATTTTTCGTGCGCACATTTTTAGATTAATTAGAATTCGTATATCCTTGTAAATTGTAAAACAATTAGGAAAAAACTGCTTTTTAAACCACTATTTTGGAGTTCAGCATTCACCACGCTTTACGATGGTGAGTTCTGAAAAAAATATTATTTATTGAAACTAATTTATTCTTACAGATATTTAGAAAAAACTATGTATTCAAAATATTGTTACAAACCTATTCCTTTCTCATTAGCCAGTTTTTGTGTACAGTTGAATTCGCATTCGTTGGCATGCGTTTTTCCTAAATTGTCGCAAACTGGCAAATAAATCTTGGTGCAAACGCAACCATAAGCAATTGCGATCATTGCAAACAAAAAAAGCAATAGTATTTGCTTGTTCATTTTTGCTGGAATAAACAAATTATGAAATTTAAATAAGGTTTAAAAAACGAACGTTATCGGACTATAAATTAGTGCAAAAATTTATAGAAAATATTTAATTACTTTACATTAAATAATTTCAAGTGAATAAATTAGGTTTTTAAATGAAACTACCGGTCACTGCTGTCCAATGATTTTATTGTTAACGCAATATTATCGACTTTTCGACCTGTCCTAAGTTATTCAGGATTAAATGTTAAAATTATAAGTAAACACATTTTTTATAAAATTTTATACAGGATTGGACATTAAAAACAAGCACTATAAATTTGAGCCACAACTTACAACGAAGTAAAGACAGCGAGCGTTATCGTGAGTCAATGTATAACAAACAGCATGTAACTTAATTTAAAAGTCAAATTTATATAATAGCGTCAAACATTTGTTGTTGTACATGTAAGAATCATTAATAAAGAGGAAGGAAGTTTTATGTCTAATCCTATGTAAAATTTTATTAAAAGTTTTTTACTTATAATTTTAGAATTGAATGCCGAAGATGACCTTGGGACAGGTCAAAGTGTCAATAATATATTGTGTTAACAATAAATATTGGATAGCAGTTTTACCTAAAAGCCTAATTTAAATAAACGCATACCTGAATTATTATTCTTAATTCAAAATAATTGCTTTTTATAATTATTTTCAACAAAAAAGAGATAATGTTCTGAATTAATCTATATATACGCAGTTTAATAAATTATTCAGCTCATGAGTAATTTTTGTGTACTGTGATAACAATAAGTAAGTTTTTCTATTTTGATACTTAATTAAACCAGATTTTTTATCATTGATTAATGTTTATCTAAAAAATCATGACTCAAAAGTGACTCATAAAATTTACTTCCTCAATTGTCTGTATACAATCACGAAATACCACGCAGTAACTAAATATTTCGCTATCATTTCTCTGGCGTTCCATATTTGTACAGAAACAATATGTTTAACATTTTGATTATAAAAAATTTTTTTTCATTGCTTATTATTTTTTAACGCTTTATTATTTGTGTTAATACACATCGTGTTGTTTGAACGAAGGCATGAAAAGCCCTCCTTTGGTGTCAGAAAGTTGGAACGATGATCGTGCATTTCAAGTCGTGCACAGAAATCGAAAAAAATTGCTTGAAGCATGAAGCGGAGAAAAACGACTTTTTTCTCCGCTTCAGGCTATTTTTTACGATTTCTGTGCACGGCTTGAAATGCACAATTATATCAGTCCAACTTTATGACACCAAAAGGGGGCTTTTCATGCCTTCGTAGAAAAAAAAAAACATGGCGTGCAACAAAGGGAGAAAATAAGCTATTTCTAACCAGGGTGACGTTTTCAGCACTTGTTTATGTCTCGTGCAGACCACCTCACCCTGGCTAGAAATATAGCTTATTTTCTCCCCTTGTTGCACACTATTTCTCTGTTTTTAATGTATTGCTCTATTCAAAGATCTTTAGTAAGAGTAAACTTTATGTAAGAATATAAAACATATACATATTTTGTTTCCGTTTTTTAAAATTAGAAATAAAAATAATTGTAACTTGTAATAAGATAAGAAATCATACCAAAAGTCACTAAAACAATACTTGACAGTCGATTTATCAAAACTGAATAATTATATCGTACACAAATAATACAATTCTTCAGACTAAAGGTGGTTATTAGAACGCATTCTTGCGCATTTTATTAAAAAAAATACGAATAGAAGTAGATAGGACTTTTTATCAAGACAATTTATCAAGAACAGATAAGATTTATAACATTCAAGTGATTATTGCAATCAGAATATTACCAGATACTCAATCAACATGATATATTTTTTTTCTCGGCAGAAATCGATCAATTTAACTTAATTCGATGGTTACCGAAGAAATCATGGAAAAAATAACGTTCTTGAAAAACGTAAAAGAAAAATAATGAAGAATAAAATTGATCTGTTTAAAATAAATGAAAGGCTTACCTGAAATAAGATATGAATAAGCGTGTAAGGAAATGATGAAATATTTCAACTTCTTTAATGAACTATTCACACGAAAAACATAAATTTATATATGCAAGTCAACTCGCAAAAACAAATTTAATTACACTTGAGATAACATTCATTGTAAAAAAAAAATAAAAAACAATTTTATTCTGTATGCACGAAAATATCATAAACTTGTTCAAATCATTCAAAATTATGTCTTTTGTTAATTATGTTTTCTTTAATGCAAAATAAAAAAGATCTGAAAAGTAAAAAATGATATTCTACATTTAAATTTTCGAAAACTTAATAGTGAATTAGTTTATAATTTTTCCATTAATTATTAAACGTATTCTCACACAAAAAACTCTTAAAATGAATTGAATGAAATTCATAAAATGAATTGAATGAAACTCTTAAAATGAATTGATCTAAATATAAAAAAGTAATATTAATATAAATAATGAAAATACTATATTTGATTGGGTGTTCATGATGTATTTTAAAATTATTTCAACATACGTTTGGCAAGTGAACTATAACAAATTTAAAAAAAGTGCAAACAATTTTCTATTTCTTTATCTTTAAAAAAAAAGTATAAACTTGTTATAAATAATTGTAAAATTATTGTAAAATAAAAATTTTTATTACATACTGAAACTTTTATTTTATGTTTGAAAACAAATTATCATATCACGCATATTTTAATTTCGTTACTTCTTGAAGAAATTAGTAAAAGATTATTTTAAAAAATCCGCACTGTCGACTCAAGAATCCTTCATTGTGCATGGTCAGAAAATCATTTTCAATGTCTTTTAAATCCTTAATAGCAAAATTACTTATTGTAATTATAAGAATATATACAATGAATACAAATAGAATAATAGAATGATACAACTGGAAAGCGCTATATTTTGTATAAATCGCAAAATACTTCTCATTGTAAAGCTGTTATGAGTTTATATATAATTGTTATATATAAAAATTTTAATATCACTATTTCATTTATTTAACTTAATATAAAAACTTATTTAAATTTGTAATAATTCTTTTGGAATTATATGCCTAAATAATACTTGTCGATAATATAATAACAAACTGTGTTGAAAATTAATTTGTATCGTAAAATTCTGGGTAACTTTTTAGCTAAAAAGAAAAAGAATAATTAAACTTCCTACAAATAACATATTATTAAATATAATTTATTTATACAATATCGGTATATAATTCAGTACAGTAAATTACAAAATTACTTTAGAACTACTATTAATTAAATTCTTTACTTATAAGTTATGAAACTAAATTTTTTTTATTAATTTTTAAGTGGAAAAATTGAAATTGACAAAGTGTACAATATATATTATAATATTCTTGAGAATAAATTTATACAAAGATGCTGATAACAAATTAGATTTAAATCCTATCACTATTAAATTTTCATTCGCACACTTAATGAAAATAATATTTGTTAAAAACTACAGTACAAGTATCAGTTTAGAGAAAATAAAACCTAAGTATTGAGAATTAAGATATTTAGTTTATTTTATAAAACATTTAAAAAAATGTTTAATAAACAAATAATAATATAATTTTATATAATATACTTTATTAATAGCAATTTTAACTGCAGTAAATGATAAATGTTATAAATGAAAAAAAAATAGTCACTGTAATTAGTAATTACCATTAAAATTAAATTCTAATATTTGCAACAATAATTCAATAAGGTTTTAACTATTAATTAACAAGGTTAAAAATATACTTTATTTTTGCACAGGCATTCTAGAAGTCCTTTGTCTTTCTCCTAGTGCCCATAACTCTGTAAAATTTCTTTTTTCTTTAGGTAAAGAATAAAGAACTCCACCAATAGCTGCAGATACTGTGAAAAGTTGTGCTGCTACTCGTAAACGCATCATTTTTTGTTGCATTTCTTGATTTCCCCTTTTAAAGTTGATCAACCCATATGTAAGTGCCCCAACAGTTATTACAGCACCTAAAATATAAAGAAATGTCATTTTCTTTTTTCTAACTTAAAAATATATTATTATGGCTGTTTGTTTATTTATTGAAAGCATCAAATTATTGTACAAGAATAACTGGTACAATGTATACATTTATTGTGTTTTGATTTAAAGAATATATTTTTTTTAAGAAGCTATGTACAGTTATTTTTAAACCTTTTGACAAAAATAGAACTTAATTTTTACACTAAAGATTATATTGCAATAGAAAATGAAATTTTAACATAACCTTACATTCAAATTTTAAATACCTAAATCATGTAAGAAAAATTTATAAATTTTTTTTATAATTAAAAAATCTTAAGAATTACCTATAGGCACAAACATATTCTCTTTGCACTTTCGCAAAACTTTTTGTAGACCTGTTTCCGGATCATGATACTTTTTCATACTTTCTGAAAGTTCCACCCAATCGAGTCCATCCGGTTTTGGAACGTCACCCATTTTTACTAGCTTTAATATTTTAGATATTTCAATCAAAATGCAAACTAAATCGTTGCAGTTTCTTTTTATGGCACGTCTGTCCGACGGAACAGATACTAAAAAATGATGGCAACCGGTCAGAGCAGTAGTACTGCGCACTGCGCATGCAACGAAAGCAGACGACACTGCCTATACATTTTGCATATTACGAGATTTGACGCAATGTTTATATATGTGGATTAATTGCATAAGAAATTTGATTTTTGAGATAAAATCTACATACATACAAGGATAAAAATACTTTCTATTAATTTTATACGAGTTCTATGTTAAAAATTTTATATTTTAGAAATACTTAGTTAGATTTTCAAAATTTACAATATATAATTAATTAAAAACTCAATTTAGCAAAATCTTACATTCATAAAGAAGGAAAATGTTAATAATAACAAAGATCTTGGTGATCATTTTTTTTATTTTTTATTCATTACTTAGTACATGTTTGAGTAACACATACACGTGCTTGTTTTTCTGGAGTTCGCACACAGCAAAGAACAAAGATACAATAACTATAAAATGTATATTTGATGAATTTATTAGTTTTGAGACAGATATCAAATGTTTTTATAGATGTATTATTATATGTCTGAATAAAAATTATGAGGACACACAATTAACACTGCGAAATGTGTTATTGGAATGAATACTGTAATGTGTTATGGTCCATACGCCTCAATTTGCCTTCGACAACAAAACGGTGCTCGTCAAAAGGTTTGTACTTCGAGGTTGTATTTTTAATGAAAAAATTACTAATTCAAATATGAATGCAGTAAATCTTGCAAAACTAACGAAACATAAATAAAATAATCTTATTCTTAAAGATTTGTACAAAATGCAAGATATTCAATTTTTTTTAAGCTCTTCCAATTTAGTAATAAATGTGGACTCATCCACTTTGCAGAGCATCGTTTGATCATTGAAAATAAAGCTATTCCAATTGACTATAGTTTCAAAAACTATTAACATTGCAATTGAATAGTTTTATAAGTTAATAAAACTTAACAATCGAAACGTTCTCTTATAAAACCTCAAGGCTTTTAGAACCAATTATATCTAATCACATAAAAGAAATCTAAGAAACATAAATTAAAAATAATTGAGAGTAAGCACAATAACTAGCATACTCAAACGCACGAACCACTTTTAAGGACAGTTTCTAATCACAGTTCAAGACGAATATTCTGCTTAGCATTGTGTTGAATGTCTAAATAAGCAAATCAACTATAATTATTGTATCCATTACTCCTGTTGTTATCAAATCGCTTGTGTGTTCCAGAGAAGCTGTTTTCTCGTCCCCTTGCTCCAGAATAGCCCCATCGATCTGAAATGAAGCAAATAATTGATAAATAAAACATGTTATGAAGTGTTAATTGTAATTTTAGGGCAAATTATTTTTTAATTTCCCTTTATGCATATAAAAAAAAATACTGACTGCGGCCTCCAAAGTTGTTTCCTCCTTTTGATGCCAATTCATTTAGTTTGGGATTGATAATTTGATTGGCTTCCCTAAGGACGTTTATAAGATCTTTAGCTTGACGTCCATTTTGTGGTGTGAAAAAGGCGTAACTGGTGCCTGTTGTTTGGCAACGACCAGTTCTGCCTATTCGATGAATGTAGTCTTCAGATGATGATGGATAATCAAAGTTAATGACGGACTTAACATCATCGACGTCTATAAAAATCATTTTATCAATAAAAACGATCAGTTAGGTAAAATATTTCTAATGTTTTTATATTTGCAACATTTTTTTTACGTCTCATTCATGTTCATACATTAATGTATTTTTTATGCAGCTTGTAATAAGTTGAAATAAAAAAAAGCAATGCTAGAGAAGATTCTTAATATTTCCAAAATATTAATAAATATTAATAAAGGGAAAAAAAGGACAAAAAAAAGAAATTCTAAACTTTAAAGAAAATGAATTAATATTTATATAAATAGCTGCATCTTGAAATAATAATACAAACCATGAATGCTAAACAATGCATTTACGTCAGTACTCCTTAATGCATGTTCATTTTTTGTAACATCCTGCTATATAATCCCTTTTGAGTAGCGATAATAGCTAAATCAAATGATTGTTGTCTCGCACAGGTTGAGAGCATTGGCTTGGAGTGTGGAGTTATGCAAAACCAGAAGCCAACGTTCAAAGGCGATATAACCTGAGCACCACTTCTTACTTTTTTACAATAACTTTGATCTTTTTAAGCACGTGGTACACAGGCTGTACACAGAGGCACATTAAGTACATAACACCAACAAAGAGTGCTTACATGTACTTTTGTCTATATATCGCTTTTATATATAGTCTCAAGAACACAGACAGTGAGTGAGCCATGCTGTTCATCAATTGCTTTCTCATCGCACACTCATCATAATCTGTGCACCATGTGCCTCTGAAACAAAAGACAACCAGACTGATTAAAATAAATTATAAGATGCCCCAGTGATTATTTTATACAGCATCTACTTTAAGGTTTCACTGCAAATAAAGTCTATTTGTAATCTTGTCTGCACAAGCTATATTAACGCGTCGAATATTCCGTATCCTGTAAAGTACAAATTATACTTTCCAAGGTTTAGTGATCTATTAAAAAAAGTCGTTTCCGAAATCTGTTAAATCAAAATTGATCATTCAGATTTTAATTGATAATAGCCATTTATTTAATTAAAAAAAAAAAAAAAAATTATAGCTCCTAAAGACGACGACAAAACCTGGCAGGAAGATAAAATTAATTATTAAAAAAATCCAGCAAACGTATTTAAGTAACCTACATTAAAAGTTTTAAAAGTTATCTTTTAAAACATTTAAATTACGTAGATAAAATGTTTGCTAGAATGCTCTAAACTTATTAGAGCGAGGCATCACTTCATATAACCAGTCTGTGCTACATCGCCACCCACCCAACATCTACATGCTCTAATAACGTATACCGACGTTTGACAAAATAAATTCAGATTAATTTCAAGAAATATTTCTTACCAAGTCCACGAGCAGCAACATCAGTTGCTACCAATATTGATCCTTTCTTATTCCTAAATTCTAAAAGAAGAAAATATGTATAAGAATATTTGTCTAAATATATTAAAATTTTTTAATTGGAATAGTAGATTTAAAATTTTATTTACCTCTAAGAACATAGTCTCTTTCTTGCTGTGATTTATCACCATGCATGCAAACAGCAGGCCAACCATACCGACGAATGTTTCTAGTGATATTTTCAACTTTCTTCTTTGTTTCTACGAAAATGATAGTTTTACCACCATCATCATTAACATTTCCAATTTCTTGAAGTAATGTTCCCAATCTATAACACAAAAAACATTAATTAAATAATTATACTAAAATTTTTTAAATTTTTTATTCAGTTTAGAACAAGTCAGTTCTTCTTAGAGGTAAAAACATTAGTAAAAAAATCATTGCATATCATAGGAATGATTCATCATCTTAAAATGTAGGAAAAGTATAATTTTATTAATTTCTGTATACTCACTTTGTTTCTTTTTCGTGTTCCTGACAGACATCAACTATTTGGAGAATATTATGATTAGCGGAAAGTTGTAGAGAGCCAATGTTAAGTTGAGTGTAATCAACAAGGTATTCTTCTGCAAGGTTCTTGACTTCCTTGGGCCACGTTGCAGACCACATAAGAACTTGCCTGTCTGGTCTGATTTGTTCAATAATTTTCCTAATTTGTGGTTCAAAACCCATGTCCAACATTCTATCAGCCTCATCCAAAACTAAGTAAGTGCATCTTCGCAAGTTAGTGGGGCCTCGTTCCAGAAAATCAATGAGCCTTCCAGGAGTTGCAATGCAGATTTCAACGCCACGCTCCAAGTCGCGAGCTTGACTACCTTTAGGAGCTCCACCAAAAATGCAAGTATTTCTAACATATGACAATGAGCCAAAGTCAGAAGCTACAGTCTGAATTTGCTGAGCCAATTCTCTAGTTGGAGCAAGAATGAGGGCAATAGGTCCATCTCCACGGTTCAGTGGCTGCTGGTTGTTAATATGCACAATAGCTGGTAAGATGTAAGCTAAAGTTTTTCCTGATCCAGTTTGAGCAATTCCAACCATATTCTTTCCAGACATGGCAATTGGCCAGCCTTGAGCTTGAATGGCTGTTGGTTCCGCATATCCTTGCTTCTTAATACCTATAGTATTAAAATAAAAAAATTAGACCAAAAGAAAAGTATTAAGAAAATGAATTTTAATGCAAATGAAGGTTACCTTGCATAACATAATCAGGGAAGCTTCCTTCCTCGAAGTACTGGATGGGGTTTGGAATCTTTTCTCCCTTAAGGGTGATCTTGTGCAGGTCTCTGAAATCATGAACTTCGCGAGGATGGCGATTGGACACGTTCGGATGGGGAATGTAGAAGTCCTTCTTAAACGGGCGCAGGGTTTCATGGTCCCAGTTGGGTTTTCTTAAGTTGTTTCCAGCGTTGTTACTGTTCTGCGGTCGCTGACCCATGCGCGATCCACCGCGGTTTCCGCCACCCATACCACCGCCAGCGCGGCCAACTCCGCCGCTTCCGCCGAAGCGCGAGCCTCCGCCATTACTGCCGAAGCCTCGCTGACCTCCAACGGATCCGCGGTTCTGACCGCCACCGCCAGCACCCCCACCGCCATTACGGTAACCACCAGCAGATGAGTTTGCGTAAGTCCTATGAAAGCGGAGATTTTATTTTTTAGTTTTATGGAAATTACACAAATGATATGAATAAATGAAATTAACTCCGACATGTTTTAAATTTTAGAACTGATTTTATTAATTTAATTAATTTTATCAGCAAATAAAAAAATATATTATAAAATTTATAAAATACGAAATTTGAATTTGCACACACACACATAAAATATATATTTATATGTGTGTATAATGATTAATTATATTGATTGTTAATTAAAATTTACAATTTTATGAATAATTAAGATTGTCGTGAACATTGAGAATGAAGGATCCAGACATTAAACGTGTGGACACCGAAGGCAAAAGTTCACCATTTTCTCTTCCTCTCACAAGCATTCATGCTCCACCGTCAAACAAAATGGAGTCATGCCAAAATAAGAGGATTATTGCGTCGTGAAATCGCGATGTATTTCCACGAAACGAGCATTTTTTTATATTGGCAGTAATTCGAAAAAATCAATAAAACTCTGCAAAATATTTATTATCTATTTAAAATAATCTTAGCAAGGAAATAAAAAATTTTCTTTTGTTCGTGAAAGTCTGTTCTTAGTAGACCAGACGGTCGCCATGATGTTACTCGATCGAGTTCAACGTTACTGCAACGAAATCATTTTAACAAAGGAATATATATTCAAAAACGAAATTTTAATTACATGATTGACGAAATGTTTGGTTCCTTTCTGTCCCTTTCAAAAAAGATGGTACAAAACGGATGGTATTGTAGTTAGTCTTAGTGCGTCAACGGCAAAGATGTCTGCAATAAAAAAAATTGCAAAATTGTTAACAAAAAACAATTGCTGAACGCAAATAGAACATTTGCAACTTCAAGTTGAAGGAAATAAGTGAAATGGAAGTAAAATGGAACGTGTTAGGAACTACAAAAGGAAAAATTTCGAGAGACTAAGACCGCTCGAACTCACCCGTGCCGTGACCGGAGACGGAAAGACCAAGGCGAAGGGAAGGCTCTCCGTCGAAAACCGTACAAGAATGGTGGGGGAAACGGCTTTACTACGTTAGTCAGACGTGATCTGGGATGGCTCAGCCTACCGTCACGTGATCTGCTCCCGCACTCGACAATAAGAAGCCCCGATTACACTTTATTCTTTTATATCCAAAGTGTCTTGTAACTCAGGTTAATTAAAGAAGAAATTTTTACTACAATCAATGTTCCTTTTTTTATTAAAAAATTAAAAAGGAATTTTCACTGCAACTGCCGTATGACAATCTGTATTAAGGAAAAAGCAAAATCTAAATATAGCTAAAAAGGGCTGAGTTGTTGTCAAGGCGCAGTAAGCCTGCGCGAATTTAATGATTTTTCATGAACGTTTCCCAGCAGCTATAAAGCCATTTACGTAAAATTGTACAACATTTGCTTAGCCTCCCCAACTAATGATTCATTTCTAAAAAAAAATTTCGCATTTTCAGCAGGGTATTACAAATTACTTTTTTTTTCCCATGCAGCGTCATAGCTAAAATACTCACTCGGTTGACCAGTCGAGTGTAGCGTCACTTCCGTCTTCTCCAGTGCAGCTTTTCGTAAGTCAGGCACGCACGCGCAGAAGCGCCATTCAATACGGATCTACTGGGGCAAGGCAAAAAGAAAGAGGGGATTGGGCTGGGACTGCCTGGGATAAAGAAAGTTATTCTTGGTTCATGCCGCAGCTGCTTTGCAGTAATTCAATGAAAGAAAATTTAGGCTTCTCAAACAGCGGCAGCAGTAGCTGGATGAAGCTGAATAATGTATTGTCATTGAAGCCAAACTTTTTTCCACTATTATACATATAGCTTTTGGATCAATAGTATTTATTTTTAATACCATTGATTTTTCAACAATAATTACATTAAGCAATCTCGAAGTGCGTAATAATATTTTTCAATCGATGCACATTTTAGTAGACAAATACTTCATAAAAACTGAGTATTACTTAAAGATACATTATTTTGATTCTAAACGCTTAAACACTTTTTAACTTTATTTTTCGTCTGTAAGAGAAATTAGAACATGCAAAAGTCATTATACACAAACTAGTAAATACAATACTTATAAATTATTCCATATCGTTTTAATAAAAACGTAATAAAGATATTTACTCAAGCAATTGAAGTTCTTTAACAACAAATCTCATTTTATAGGGGGTTGAACACCCTAAATTTTTACTTGTTTTATCCAATTTGAATTGTTGAAATCTCATCTAAAATTCGTAATGAGTGACCCCAAAAACTCTAAAAATTACGAGTAAAAGTTATATCTCCTTCAATTCGTTATATTGAATTTCAATTCGTCAACTACCCTATTTTTTAGTACAAGTATTTAAGTCACAAGATACAAACATTAAGCACGAGCTGAACACGGTTTCAAGTTCAAAAGTTCGATTATTTCGACAAAAATTACAAAAATTTACGATTTTTTTTTTTTTTTTTTGCTTAAGTCGTCATATTAAGACTGGATTTGAAACGACTAGAAAAGTCTACAACAAACAGAGTAAGAAGTTCTAGAACGTTCTAGAAATAAATGAGCTGAATAGTTTATGCAACAAATAAAATAGTAAAAAAAACATTGAATATAATAATATAATTTTATGAGCGTCATAATAAGAAATAGACATAAATTTTGCAGTAAAATTTGTCAGATTACAATGCAATCCAATGTTTTTATTACAATTTAAAGGAAAGCAGATATGTAGAGGAAACAAATTTTCAAAAATGGCATATTTAATTCCAAAGCTGATTTAAACAAGAAGTAAAGCATAATAAATAATAAGAAAGTAATGCATTTAATAACTTGCAATCATAAGCTATTATTGAATTAAAATGTAACTCAATATAATGATTTGATCTTTAAAATAAAAAAAAAGCAGTAGTAAAAATATTTTTATTAATAATTGCTAAAACATTAAGGTTTTTGTTAACTAACTTTGCAGAATTTTCGTTAATCTTGCTCGATACATTTAACAATTAGCAAAACGCCTCACTGAAAAAATCTACAAGTTTTTAGGCTAGTTCCAATATTGTTCATTAATCAATACCAAGTAAGGTAATTTGTCGTACCGTCGCCATAACGTAAAAGGAAACGTGATGCCTTTATTTTGCACTTTGCTCGTTGAATCTTTCTGGAGCGAAAATGTCAGCATCGGGGTAAATATACCCGGGTGGACTGGTACTTTCTAAAAATATGGATTAAATAGGGCAATTTCCTGTTCCTTAATATTTTTAATAAAAACATGGTGCGTGTACTTCATATCTTTTATATTTTTATATATTTTTAACGCTCCTACATTTTTTTAATTTTTCTTTTATCTGATCTCGTAACTTCGATTGTGCATCCGTTATGTCTGCTAGAGTAATAATATATTTTAATATTTCCATTTTAAAACAATAGTTGTAATAAAAACTGTAAAAAAAAAGAAAAAAAAATACAGAAATTTTTAAGATCGGTCAATTAATCGTATAATAATTTATCGATATATTCACAAGTTAAAGTATTTAATAAGTAGAACATATTTGCTTGAATTTCTCGGAGGTGAAAACTGGAGAAAGTCGGTTCCGCCGCACTCCTGAACGTTCCGGAATGTTCCTAGGGAGCGTCGACTAAAATGCTCGGTTTTCTCGAATATTCAGGATCGAAGATTTGCTGGCGAAGATGCGCAAACGCGGACTCGTCTTTGTATCCCTGATAAAGTTTTTGTCAGTAAACAACTTAAATTACTTTTATTCATTATACATATTTTAGGTTTCCAAAGGACAAAGGTAAAGGCTGGATAGTTTTCGACTACTTGAGATCAGTTAAATGTCGGTGTGAATAGAATAGACAAGCAGGAAGATAGGCGTCACTTCATTCCATTGCAGTAATTGCTATTAAAAATGTCTGATAAAATATTTAATTGAAATTATGCACGTTATAATTTATCTTTTTTTTCATTCTCTGTATTTACTTATAAAAGAGTAAATAAAAATGCAAAAGTTATAACCCGAGAAAGGTTAAAAAAGCTTTAATAAATAAAAAAAAATGCAAAAGTATATAAAAATGACATATTTTTATTCCATAAATTTATTTGATCATTTCAAAAAAGAGAAAAATATTAAATTGTGGATTAAAATGGTTCTTACAAATTTAATATTTCAAGCAAATAAATAAATGTTATGTATTTTAAAAATGATGAGAAATGTAGGTACTTAGAGGAGTTTTTCGAAATGCATAATTTTAATATTTTAGCTGCAGAAGCAAGAAGCAGTAGTAAATTAAGCAGCAATAAAATAAAATCTTGACTGTAAAAACATTAAAAATAAATATGCATCTTTGAAGTTTTATAGTATTACAGTAATTTCAATCTGTGTCAAAGTATGTAAAATTTGGTTCTGATTGTTTCAGCAGTATTTGGACAGTTAATTTTTAAAAGTTTAGTATTATTTTCAAGAAATAATTCATCTTATATAAGAAGAACAATGACACTATAATATATGAACTAGAAGAATTCCACCTCCATTTTTTGTCATCAAAAATCAGCATCTGGATTGAATAAAATAGTTTATAACATCGTTACAAATATTGCAAAAGAACTGAGATTGCACATTCTAAACTTTAATGAAATATTTACCAAAAAAGTCGTTCACGATAATCGGAAAAATATTTTAGTAATCTAAATAATTAAATACTATGAAAATATCTAATACTTATAGTTTAAAATATAACTAGCACCATCCAAGCTGCGCGCGCGCTAAATATTGTCTATGTTAGACTAAGATACTTTTAATAAAAAAATATTTCTCTCATACATAACATTGAAATTCTTTTAACTTATTTATACGTTAAAAATGAACTACAAAACACAGACTTGGGAAACAGTTTCGATTGGCAAATTGTAAGTTCAAACT
>UCOL01004053.1:0-16101 GCA_900474335.1 Ormyrus nitidulus
GGGGGGGGGGGGGGGGGGGGGGGGGGGGGGGGGGGGGGGGGGGGATAACGCGCCGCGAGATAAAGCGCGAGATCTTACTCGCGTCGTGTAGGTGAAAAGAAGGCCGACTGCCGAGATTCGGAAGTGAACTCTCGATGCTCTCTCTCTCTCTCTATCTCTCTCTCGGTAATCGTGAGAACTCGTTTTAATCTTAAGTGGCTGAGCTTTCGTGTTAGCGGTTTTCGAACCTTTTTTACGCCGGAATTAGAATATTATATCGATTCCACGGTGCAGTATAAATATCTTGTTGCAAACGGCGAATGGGTATACGGAGAGCGGAGGTAATTAAGGCTTAACGGAATCGATGTATTAAATCGGTGCTTTGCGCGTAAACTCTTTTTTACGCGCGTTATTGTGGCAGTGATTTTATTTGATCATCGAAATTTTCCACCCGGCGTCGGGATATTTGTTCGGATATCAGTTTTATATCGTATCCGCGCGCCGAAGCAACGATACAGCCTTTTATCATTCCATTTTCGTTTACCGTTGCAAAATTTTCAAAAAAAAAAAGGTTAATTCGTGCATTATCTTTACATGCGCTTAATCTTTACGCGCAAAATGCAAGTTACGCCGCTCGTTTCATTTGTAAAGCATACTCTTTGCCGCTCGAGGAATATGGACGTCGAACCTTATCTCGCTCGTTAAAACAAAAAATGACTTTAAAGCTTCATTACGCATTCGGGCGCCGCGCGAGAAGGCATCAGGCGCGCCCGACGTATATCCTCTAATGCTCCGCGAAAAACTCGAGCGAAATTATACTCCTCATTAGACGTATATTTCTCGTGCCGCAGTAAAATGGGGCTCATATTAATTAAAACACGAATAACATCGAGGCAAGTCTCGTCCGCCGAGGCTCCGATAAATTATTGTTCAATGTACATCACTCGCGGCGATATCTTCCCTCCCCCCCCGTCCATTTTTACTAATTTACGCTCGTCGCCGACGATCGTCGCGGGAAAACCGCTAAAATCAGACTCAGGCCGTATCTTCCGCGCGGCCTGGAAAAGGACTCCTTCTACCTGGCTTGCATTTAATTAAATTTATTTAACCTCGCCGCGCGCAAGCGCGATACGATTTCTCCTCTCTCGACATTTTGCGCCTTAACGATCCCCGTCGAAAGACGACGGTTCGCCGTCGCGGCTTATTTTTGCTCCCCCGGCGCGATTAAAGGCTCTCTCGCGGGAGCGATCCGCCGCGAGAGGATCTCGTTTCTGCATGCATCAGCAGCTGATGGTTTGTAAAACGATAGTCATAATGGAGGGAATTACGTTACGTATTAGAAATATCTCGGCTGCCTCTCGAATGTTTAATAAAACCCGAGCTAATTGATGGCCGAACGGAAGTGGCACGAAAAATCTTGGCCGCGCGCCGTCTAATCTAAAACGCTGTTAATCCTCTCGGCGAGCGTATCGTATAAAACAGAGAAATTATAGCAATCGTACGCGATATAAAGCGTAAAATATCGCGCAGGCCGATTTCTAGATTTTTCAGCCAAACCGTGCATACATTTATAATTGCGCATCGCAACAATAAAAGCGTCGTCGTTTGGAAAAGCCTAACGGGAACGCTATAAATAACTGCCGGCGCGTCCGTCAAAATCCCAACGAAACGCGAACGACCGCACAGCCCGATCCGCATGCCGGGGGAGCGTAAATATATCTAAGGCGGCGCGCGTAAAAAAGCAGCCGCGCATTCCAAATTGAATATCGGCTCGGACAGTACTCCCTCCTAAAGTTAGTACTCGATTATCTCGGGGCGCTGATTGAGCGTAACAGAAGCGCCACGGCTCTGCAGCCTCGAGTCGCGCGGCTCGGTAATGACGATAATGACGTTCTCTCGCTCGGAGTGCTCGCGGAGAGCCTCCGGGCGTTCGAGAGAGAGCGAGTTTTTCGATTTGGGTCGGGGATCCTCTCCGCTGGCCTGCAGCAGAGAGCCGCTGGAAAGCGGGCCGAGCGGAAACTCTGGACACGCTGACAGGTGCCTGCCGCGCGCGACTTTTTGTTATTTTAGTCGACGGAGCGGCTCTTTATCCTTCTGCCTCCTTTTTTTTACGTGCACTCGCCTTCGGAAGCAGATGCCTCGTGCTTAACGGAGCTTTTAGTGGGCAGAGGTAATTTTGCGAAATTTCGAACGAGCGGTGTTTTGCCGCGGCCGTCCTGATTAGTTGCGCTTTTTAGCCGCGAGTTGATGGAATGTGCGCACAGTATATATGTGTGCCTGCCGAACGAGGAGCGGAACTTTAGCTCGTCGGGTTTATGGATTGTGTGCAGACGCCGAGATTTAAATCGCGCATTGTAGAAGAGGATGTTAGTATACGCGGATATAATGTCCAAGGAGGCGACGGTAATGAAGCAACGGGTATGAAGCATCGACTCGTCTGAGTTATGCCTATTAGTTCCTTGTGCAAAGATGTAAACAACAATAGCCACGGGAGAAAATGCGCGAAGTAGTTTATTCGTTCAATTTTTTATACCGTTATGTAAAATTGAATGCTGCTTATTAGTCGTACTTTGCTGGCAACTTGTGGAAATATTTTCAAGAAATGATTACATAAAATCAGCTCGTTAGAATCGAATAAATATTTTCTTTTATTTTTTTATGCAAATATTTTAGTCTGACCAGTCAAATTTAACTCAAGAATATACTTTATTTGAAAGCATACATCGTAAAAAAAATTTTAACAAGTATACTTGATGTAAGATTATTACAAATTTTGTAATAAAATATTAAATTTTATATCTATTGTAAACTGAAAAACAAACGTACTTTTTATAAATCAAAATAATATTAATGATTTACTGCTGCGACAAGGTTTAAATCAATTTTATTATAAAATCAAGCACTTAAGATAGATCATAAATAAAAATAAAAATTTATGAAAGGAGAAAACATTTGCAATAACTTTAAAGTTAGAACTTTCCTTTTAACTTTCCGTGTCCATTAACACTGATGTTAAAACGGAAAAGTATTTTTATTACAAAGTCGGCTCAAAAATAAAATTAAATAGTAGTTTGCTTTTAAATTTCATTGGCAGTAGCAAAGTAGCATTTTGAAAGATTTAATTCTACTCATTAAAAATGTAAATTAAACTCCTTGTAATAAATTTCGAAGATAAAAAATATAGGATTTAACTTATCGATTGCAATTAGTAAGTTGGATGTTTAGAATTTGAAGTTCTAAATAAAAAAAAATAATTATTTTAAAAATTTATTTGAACCATAAAATATTATAAAACGTACAAATGCCAAAAGCAGAACAAGAGAAAAAAACATTTTAAACGAAAAAAATGTATACATTTTATAATAAAATATAAATGTTTACAATGAAGAACTTTTTTAGAAATATAATTTTATTTTCTTAAAAAATAATTTTATTCTGCCCATTTTTACATTGATAATGAAAAAAATTGAATATAGTTTTGGCACAAAAAATAAATAAGAATCTTTTCTTAAAAATAAATGTGTTTTTTAAAGAAATACTTTATATTATAAATATAAAAAAAAATGCACTGTCATATTTGAAGTAAAGATATGCAATTTGCATTCACCAAGTTATAATTTATTAAATATAATTCGTACTGGGTTAAAAAAAGATACAACAAAAGACACCAAATTTTTCATATGAATGTTTACACCGCAATACGAATAAAAAAAAAATCTTACATATCTGTAGATCTTATATTATGTACGCAAAACGCATAACAATAAACGCAAAAAATAACACCAGAGAATTCGCAAGTAAAAAGGAAAAACGAACACAAAAGAGCGATAGAAACATTACAAGTGAGCTTTTTCTCAAACGCATTGACCTAATGCTCTTACGGTATATTAAATACGAGCAATGCAACAGCTCCTGCATCTGATGTATGAACCCACCGTCGTTGCGGAATTGCTTCTTCTTCTTTTCTCATCTAATAGCTTTCCTCATGCAATATAAGGCTTAGACGTCGTATTCTTCTCATTTTGTGTCTGCCTTTGTGGGAGTCATTGTTCGTTTTTCCTCGCACCAACGAGTGCATAGAAAAGTAAAATGAATTCGTTTTTCCTTTGTTATCTTGTTAAAGATAAGCACACGTGAACGCTGTCAGAGTATCTTATTTACAATTTATATAAAACTTATATATCATATTTATCTATGTATGTTTTTGAAATTTTAAAGGCTTAAAATCCATACTCATGTATTAGATTATTTAATTTTATCATCGAATGAATTATTTTATATTTTAACATACTTACAAATATTATAGATTTTAAAAATATTTTAAATTGATTTAGTTTCTGAATAGCATGTACAGGCATTTGCTCAATATTATCACTTTTGAACGCTGAAATACTTATATTTATAAATTTAAAGCTTGATTAATTTTTGCAACTAAACAAAATGATCATTCGATTATAAATTCAACTTCTAACCAGAAATGCCAAACGAATGTAATACTGAGGAACATTTATTGCCAATTCGAAATATACCCTGAAAAATGAACGTGCAATCTTTTAGCGCAACGATTTACTAGTCAATACAAGGCAACGGCACTTTGAATCATTTGTCATCTACGTCGTGTAACACACTTATATTATACACGAAATCACCCATCATCGACCGTTTGTCTTTCACTTGTCATCCCAAGATGAAGTCTCCCTCATTCGTTTGCTTGTGCAGCTAATCATCGAAAATACGCCGGTCATTCATTTTACTTTTTCGCCTCTCGGCTTGACCTCGCTTTCTAAGTATTTTCAAGTCAATCCTAGCTGCCGTTGAAGCTACTCTGTTCACGAAGAAAATGAACTCGGACGTTTTATCGGCAATATTTCAGGATTGCTCTCGGCGCGCGCAGTGTAATTTTCGGTGAGCGAGGCCGATGATCTACGAGCTCGTGATCTTGAGCTCGAGAGAGAAGCAAAACGGAGAGATTGGTCTGCGTTTTATTAGAAAGTACTCGGAGGGAAGGAGACGGGCGATTTTCAAAGAAGAAGCAACGGTGAAAATCGGTTATGGGAGCGTAGAAGGTTAATCGTGGATCTGGCAAGATCGTAAAAATAAAAAAAAAGCTTTTTTTGCTTTCAGTTTCTCGCCTTTACTCGATTTTCAAAGTCATTTACAGATACGTAAACATATGTAAATTGTTCGATCTCTTTTTATATTCTCTTTCTTTTAAGACTCTTGCATAGGAATTGTTAACAAAATAGACTGTACATAGTAACCACAACTTTGCACTGTGAAAAAGAATCTAATTAAGATTCTAACACTTTATTTCCACACTGAACTTTTGCATTGTAGTTTTAGTGTCTGTAATTTACAAAATCAATCTTGCTTACTTTAAACCTGTAATAATATGTTTACAATGTATCTACATATTTTTGGTCAAAATAGATCTTAAAAATGTAAACTAAACCTTCTTTACTTATATAAACTATACAATTTGTAGGCTATACAAAGTTTTTGTAATTCTGTATTTACTGTGATCAACAATAACTAGTTGAAAAAACGCACGAAATACAAGTACTGAAAAATATACTTGTCCTATAAAAACTCTACATTAAAAACTATGCCTAAAAATCTAGTCTTTAAAACAAAGTAGGAATTTAAAAAAACTCATGCAATCCCTTAATTCATTCAGACATACACAACTTTGGTTTTAAGATTCCTTTTGACAATGTACTTGTAAAATCACATATGTCCACATATCTCATACCATAAAGTTTTCACATGCACACTAACCGCACTTGCACTTTAATCTCAACAATTTCCCAGTGGGTCGAATTGGCAGTTTGAAGCTTCTTCAATAATAATCTGCTGAATGCGATTTCTGACTTTTAGCTTCTGAAGCGACGTGAAGTTTCTCACATGTGGCATCAGACTCATAAAGAAGTGATAATCATCCGAGATTCCACCTCTGTCGTCTCCAATTAACGATGATACATTAGAACTGTCAACTCCATTATCCCCTGTACCGTTTCTTTGCTGCATTTCAGCTCGCTGCTGCAAAACCGACATTTCTGCCCGTTCGTGCATTGCACTAATATTTGCCCTCTGCTGAATAGCAGTCATCTCGGCTGTCCTCTGGATAGCCGACAACCTACCATTAATCTCGGCTCGTTGTTGTTGCAGCGCCGCATGCCTAGCATTCATATCCGCAAGATCATCACCGTTGATGTCGCGCGCCTGGACAGGTTGCTGCATCGCCGTCAGTCTTCCGGATCTTTGCAAATCTGAGGCGCGCTGCTGGACTAGTCTGTTTGAGAGATCAGCGCGCGTGAGCGAGCTCGCGGTGGTGGTGATTGTCGGAATGCATTCGACCATTTCTGCTATCGACGTCGCTAGTTCGTCCGTCATATCAGCTGTTGGTTGCTGCATCGTCGACATGTTGGACATCTCTGAGAGATCAGCCTGTTGTTGGTGCAAAGCGGAAAGTTCCTCCTGCTCTTGCAACGAAGGAATGGGCGACATTTCCTCCTGTTCTTGCTCCTCCTGTTCCTCTTGCTGCTGCTGGCCATCGTCCTCCTCCTCTTCCTCCTCTTCTTGAGTACCGTCCATTTCTTCGTGGCCCATGTGCTGCATCTGCTCGAACTTGACCATTTCGTTGTACTCGGCCAACTCGTAGTCGTCCATCGTGTCCGAGCCACCCTCCTGTTTGCGAGCCTCTTGCGCTTGCCACTGACCATTTATATCCTCCTCGTCGTCGCTGAGGATCTCTAGGTGGTCCTCGCCGTTCTTGCGCCTCAGCGAGACAAACATTTGGCTCTTCATGAAGCGCATTTTTTTGTAGTAAGGCCACAGGGACGGTGGCGCTGTGGCGTCTGTCATCGACTTCTTTAATTCCCGCCTGTAATGATCCTTTAGACTTTTCCATCTTCGGCGTATATTGTCCTCTGCAATGCAAAAAAGATTATTATTATAGTAGCTTCCTTTAACATTATTAAATTCAAAGTGGCTTGTAATCAAACTTAAATAAGCAATTTAAACCAATTTATGTAGGTAATCCGTAAATAATTGCATATATCAAACCCGTGATATTGCATTGCGTGAGCGCGCTTAACCTTATCAAACGTGACTGGTAATAAAAGATATTCTTTACCCACTTTAAGTATCGTTGTGTACAATGCTCATTCGATGATTTACCCGCTTTCAATTCAAAATAAACACACATTACGAAAGCAAAATTCCATCGTGCGCGTAGTAATTTTGATACACGTTAAACTCCGCGCAAGCAAAAAGCATTAACCAAGATCAATTGGCTTTCTCGTCCGCGCTGCACTAAGTGCTTTTCATAATACTCCGGACGGTCGGAGCGGCGCGTTAATTCAATGTTTCTGTTCGCGTTTCGGGGATAAGAAAAAAGCGCGCCGGCTCGTTAACATCGGGGTAAAATCGCCCGGCGCGCGCTAAGTGCCGACTCGTCGTTACGGCGAGCGACGTGCGGAGGCACATTTCTTTCACGCACTTTCGGATGTACCAATAGGCTCGCGGCAGATTAACGAGAGAGAGAGAGAAAAAGGGGATGGCCGGGAGAGATTGTGCAATGGGAACTGCCTTTTTTTGGTGTGCTTTCGACTCGTTCGAGGATGCGTGGGATATTGCGTAAGCGACGAGTAAATGAGCTGGCGAACGCGAGAGATTTCTGAGCGCGAATTTATAGCCGTAGCGTGCACGGAAAAGGTACGAATTGGGTGGAGGAATAAGTTAATTGCATAAAAAAAAATGTTAGGATGTAAAATAAAGCTTTAACTTTCTTTTTGCTAGAGAAGACTTGAATACGATAAAAATGTGTACATTTAGTGTGTCATTTCTTACTTTGAAAGCACGAGGCGATAAGGAAGGACTTATAGGAAGAAAATTGTACAAGATATCAAGAAGTCGCCGTGTAGAGTTTGTTTATTTTCTGCTTGTTTGAAATATGATATAGTGAGGGGACGCGAAGGTGATAAAAAAATAGTTGTTCTGAAATATGTAGACTATCGAAAAAGCGAATAACGACTGCAACTCGTGAGAATTAAATCGCAGCACTTCCCGAGCTGAAAACATCGGTTTACCTCGGTTTACTAGAAACGTGCCCGCTTCGTGCTGTAGAAGTTCATGCATAAGTATTTTACCTAATTTAAGATCCGCAATAATCGTGAGCAGCATTAGCATCTTTGACGGAGAATCGTAGGACAATTACGGGAAGCAATTTGCTAAAGAACGCCGACAAAACCTGATGCGATTGCTTTGGGATTAGATATTAGAGATTCAGTGAAGACAAATTTATGGGACATTAAAATTTGAAATTGTAGAAGTAGTTTCTTTTGGGCAAATTAGCTGATATTGAGATCCTCGATGCGAAAGCACAGTAATAATGACTTTTTACTGTAAACTCTTTAAACGACTTTGATATATTTGAATGCACAGCGTAGCAGTATATTTCTTGCGTTATTGATCAGAATGCATACTAATAAAATATAATGAAAAAATCAATGCAATATGAATAATAAATAAATTAAAAACATTTTTCAGCATAATCGACTTGTTAGAAGGTATAATTAAAAATAATGTATGTTTCAATCTAATCTTAATATCAACGACATCAATTAAAACAAGTCTAAAAGTTTGCTTAACGTGCAAGAAATTTATTCATTATTAATGATGTTGAGTTACAATAATATAAAAATAAGTTTGCATTCTACTGCAATGATAAAAAAACATTTTACTCTGTTAATGACCCGAAGAGAGTAGTATTAATAACTACTCTTAGAAAAGCTCACTTAAGTTATTTCAAATTATAATATTAGAATTATATTAGTAACTCTGTAATTTTAAAGTAAAACTCGATCTACTCAATACCGTTTAAAATAGTTGTATTAAAAGCATAAGTTGCACATCATCGGCCATGATCAATAAGAGCAACAAATATTTTTACTGATAATTTTTTCTAATTATTTTTAAAATGATAAATTAAGTAAGTATTGAAAATGAATGATTTCTAAGAATAGCATAAGTAAAATTTTTAGAAAAACAAATAGTCACTCGTACAGTTTATAAAACAATATGATAATGACAAGATCAATTACAAAAACATCGACCCCGCGTGTGCAATACGAATAATCACTTGCGCGGGAAAGTCAACACACAAGAGTTGTTTCTTGCATCAGAAAAATACAATTAATACCCTGCCAACTACCCTGTGCAAAAGCACGTTAACACGTTCAAATGAAACGCATTAAATGTAATGTCCTGAAAAAACTAGGCCTCACTCGCGAATAACACCAAGCAGAATGACTAGCAACTGCCTCACCGGTGAACATAACCTTACAAACGCAGCGACGCGTTTTAGTCAAGAATAAAGATTACGTTCGTCCTCCAGCGAGCTTGACGACTCGAAAAAAAAAAACATTTGAAATGCGCAACACTTACGTGTCGTGTCCAACGCCTTGGCAATCTCCTCCCAGAGTGGCGCAGTTAGGGCACTGGAGTGATGTTGCTCGTGTGTCCTCATCCACAGAGCTTTCCTAGCTCGAATCTCATCGATAAGCATCTCATTTTCGAGCAGGACGTTAGCAACTCTCTGTTTCTTGGGCGGCGGAGCTGGTGCGGCTCCATCTTCGTTATTGTTATTGTGCGTCTGACGCTTTTTGTACCGCCTCTTGGGTTTGTGCTTGGGACGCCTGGCGGCCGGCGCCATGTCACCGTCGTTGATGTCCTCGTCCTCTTGCTGCTCTTGCAAGTCCTGCTGCAGCTGCGCGGCGGCTTCTTCGGAGGTGGTCGTATTGCCCGCGAGCGAGCCACCGATGCACATGTCCGACTGCTGCTGGCGTTGCTCTGCACTGCTTAGCTCGGGTGAGTATCGGGCCGGGCGACGACGCGCGCGCGCCACCGTCAGCGAGCCATCGAGCGACGCCATGTCGCTGCTCTCACTCCTTTCGCGCTTGTGCGGGTGTATATATATATAGCGCACGCAAATTGCTACCACGCCGGATTATGGTCGGACGCTCTGACGACACTAAAGCGGAGAGTCGCAAAGCGTTCGAGCTACGTCCGAGCGACTCGAAAAACTGAGAGCGTCTACAGCTCACTCTTTCTAGTCGAGCGTTTCCCCTACTGTCTCTCTCTCTCTCTCTCTCTCTCTCTACCTTTGAGAGTGGCTTAGTCTGGAGCCTGGCATGGGAGTTTACTGTCTGCCTATCTCCCTACCACGCGGCCGGTATTTCTGTCTCTCTCTCTCTCTCTCTCTCTCTTTCTCCCTCTCTGTCTCTCTCGAGCGGTGTACGAATGCGAAACGCTCGCAGCGCTCGGAAAGGGAGAACGCCGAGCGACGGAAGAAACACCGAGCGATTACCCGTCTGCTTCTTTTGTTGGTTCTTTTTCACTATATTAAGGTTTAGGCTGGTGTTTTTTGTATTAGGGTTGGATTTTGATCAAAGAGTTGAAGAAGATTATACCTCTTTTTCAGTTGGGTTCATTCAGGATCGAAATGAGTTGAAGTGGGGAATGTGGGTAAATCGCGTCGCTCGGCTTGGAGGTTAGAAATCGGCTAAAATCAGTAATAAAATCTTCTGCTAGTGGGCGATATAATAAAGTTAATATGCATTCATCCAATATTATCAATTAAATTTTTTTTTATTAATTGCTATTGTTATTTTAATAGTACTGCAAATATTTCTGTAAACTTTAAATACTATTAAAAATTTTGTTAATAAATATAATAAATATGCAACAATTAAAACTGAAGACTGAGAAACCCCAAAGGAACAATTAAAATATTAAGAACTTGAGAACAAAGTAGAAAAAAAAAAAAAAAAAAAAAAAAATAAAAAAAAAAATTTCATATTTTATTTTTAACGAACATTTAATTTTTCAAAAATTTGAAAATTAATAATTTTTATATTTTACAAAATAATCTGAATAACTTTTAAGGAAAACATAAAAGCTATTTATTTATTGGATGAGAAAAATAAAGGCGATTCATTTTAAATTAAGAGTTTTCTCTACATTATAGCTGTAGTTTTAATTTTCCGACAAGTTATAATAAATTAGTACAAATAAATTGACCCAAAGCCGATTATTAAAACAAAAACACAATAATTATTCCGTCCCCGACGATCAATTTATTAGTAAAAATATCATTTTTACGAGACTACTCGACTCACAAAACTTGAAAAAAAAAAAAAAAAAATCAACGTAACCGTTTCCCTCGTTTCTTCCAGATCTGGCTCAGATCCGAGCCCTGGTGGAGTCGACGGGCGCCCTGAACGGCGGCTCGATCTGCCCGTCGTGCGAGATGCCCTTCGACAAGGGCAAAAAGCGCCGGCTGATCGACTCCTGCGGCCACGAGCGCTGCTACTCCTGCCTGTTCCGCAGCGAGGCCTGCCCGCTCTGCGCCCACGAGGCGCGCCGCTGCCTCGACGACGACGAGGTCGACGAGCCGCCCGGGATCCACGACTTCCGCGACGGCAGCTACTTCGGGCCCGGCGGACGCTGCATCGACTGGCTCGAGAGCTCCTCCACCGTCAACTCCCTCTGCGGCAGTCCCAGGCCCAGGCAGAAGTTCGCGCCGAGGTCGCACACGCCCGCGCACAGATCGCTGGTGAGTCTTTTCTTCGGGTGAATATTACTTGTCGCGAGGAGTAAGTTTTTTTTAACGAATCGATGCTTTTTAAAGGAATTGAACGACGAAGGAAAATGCCCGAAAGGAAAGCCACCCATACTGCCGGAGTCCGCTGCATCGCGTCAGAAGGGAATGGCGCAAAGTAAGTTTTTATACGCAGTTTGCGATGTCGGCAGAGGCATCATATATTATCGTTAGATATGGAGCAAGTTTGCGAGCGATTGTTTTGATTTAAGGTTGCCCCACCCCGCCGACGCAACGAAAGAAGTTTTTCCTGAACGCAAAGGCGCTGAGGAGTCCCTTCGGTTCCGGTCGACAGTCCAAGCGCGAAATCCCACCGTCGACGGATCAAAATTCGACGGACAATCCGTCGATGCTTTCTGGTGAGTCTCTTAATAACGCTGAAAGAAAATCAAAGATCTATCGCCTAAATAATGAATAAAAGCAAATTGAAGTCATAAATTATATCTCTATAACCTAGCTACTAAAATACATAACGTAGCACTATCAATATTACGTGCTCGGCTAGTGAGAACGAGCCGAGAACAAAACCTGTTGAACGTTAAACGCGCCATGTATATATATAAAAAGCACCTCCTGTTTGTCGCGAACGCTTTAGCCTGGATGACCGCTTCCTGGGAAGGAAAGTCGCAGTGGCCGGGTCTCGTGCTCGGCAAGATCCGATCGCTCTGGAGCAGCAGTCAGGGATCGACGAGCGACGGCCTGAATCAGCTTATCGACGCGTCCAATAAACTCCCAGGCAGGAAACACGTTTTTACGCGTCGTGCGTGTGCCGCTTTGTGTGCGAGCGAGAAAGCATGCTCTTTTACCTCTTATATCTTCTCTGTCACTTTTTTCTTTCTTGCCTTTTTTTTTATATCTATATATATATATATATTTCGCGTGTGTGTGCGTGCGTGTGGTTGATTAGACCGTTTTTTTTTTCAACGGACTTAACGCTTTCAGTGCTGAGCGGCTTGGTTCATCAGCGCTTGCCTGGATTTGTTCGTAGAGATTGGATCTCTCAAATGAGTACTGCACTTTTTTGAGAAGGCTTTTGCTTGGAAGTCCCCGTTTTCAGGATGCATCCCTACGTGGAATTCGCTCGATGAATAATCGATTCGGACGACGTGTTTCCGTAACTTTTGACGGCGATGCTTTTAGTTTTTTTGAGATTGGTCTTTTACTTGTTTTACAGTTTTATTTCGTTGCATGGTGTTAGAATTTTTGTTTTTTTGTTTAACGAATTCTGTTATACAGATAGCATTTTTAGTCTGCACTTTAAGATGTGTATTACTCACGTTGTGTTAAATAGGAGTGAGAGCGTTTATAGTTTGCATTTTCGTTTTAATTTCAGTGAAGTGGTTTGTTAAAAACTTGGAAATATTTAAAAAAATGTATAACAATCAGTAAAGGTAAAAAAAAAATTTCGTAAAAAAATTTTTATTGCGCCTTCATTAGAAATTCTACTTCAATTGCCCTTGAAATAAGATTTGAAAAAAAAACGCAATAAAAATTCATCAAATTTATAACGCACAAAACAGCCCACTGTCTTAACGTTTGAAGCCATTTTGCAATTTTGCCTTAACGAATCCGCATCCCAAAGCCGAGAGGACTCGGCGTTAAGCGGCTCGAGTTATCACCCTCCCTTCATTCTCCGTCGAACGGCGCAAATAACCTCTTGCTATTCCGTTGCAGACGACGAGGTGGTGTCGAGCTCCCCGAAGCCGCTGAGCGAGGCGGGCCAGCTGCCGCCGAAGAGCGGCGGTCGCCGCAGCGCCGACCTCTACATGCGGCTGGGCCTCCTGCTGGGCCACCCCCGGGGCGCCTCGTCGGCGAGCGCCGACCTGCTGCCCACCTCCGTGTCGTCCGCGAATCTGCAGCACCGCGGCGGCGGCGGCGGTGGCGGTGGCTCGTCGTCCCGGCCGGCCTCGGCTCAGCACATGCTGCAGGTCCAGCATCACGACGTCTCCTCCGTGTCGATCGGCAGCCTGGCCAGCTTGGAGGCCAGGACGCACGCCTCCACCAACACCAGCCCCGTCTCCACGCTCACCGGGACGTCCAGCGAGGCGGAGGTCGCCGCCGCCGCCATTCGCAGCCCGCTCAAGACCAAAGGTGAGACGGGGGAGGAGATTGGTCGAATTTGTATATATTCGACTTTATTGGCGGGAAAGTTTGGGGATAAAAGTGGTCGAGTTGAATCGAGGCCTTCGGATATTTTAATCTAAATTTCTGACTTAAAGTTTGCGCGTTGGTAATGTTGCGCTACTGATCGTAAGAGATCTTAAATTCAGTTTGGAAAAGATATAATTTTCAAAGCATTCTTTATTTATAGAAAGCAAAGATAAGATTACTCTTTGGGCTACTTTATGCAGATTCAATGGATGCATATCTGAAAGATAAGCCCTCTCGGTCCACTATCTTTATCTATACGTTTATCTTTCCTAAAAAAAAAAAAAAGATAACGGGGCGAAAATTTTTAATCATACCCGCCGCTTCAAATTCAAAAGTCAACGGAGCGCAATAATTTCTCTAAAAACGAAACCGTGCAATTCCAGGTAAATGCAAAGGCAAAAAGTCGCGGGACTGCGACAGCGCGGGCAGTCTGGCGTCCATCTCAACGTCGGCCTCGACGTCCATGTCGATGTCCATGTCCGTCTCGGTCTCGGGGCTTTCCAACAGCAGCTCGAGTCCCCTGGTCTCGCGCAGGCATTCCGTCACGACGTCCCAGCCCGGCCAGATCGACGAGGGCGCCTTCAAGAATCGTCGGACCTGCGCGAGGCGATCCGCCAGGACGTCCAACTTCAAGGGCAGCCTCGCCGACTCGAAAAGTAAGCTTTTTTTCCTTGGTCCTTCGAATTCGAGCTCGTTTTATGGCGGTACTGACTGACGTTCTCGACGAATTGATATACCGCAGGAGGCAAAAAGAAATGTAAGATAAGCGCGTCGTTAACTGTGTGGAATCGGATAATTCCTCTCTCTTTCTCTCTCGGGGCGTGTGCGCGAGCGTTTAAAATTTAAATTAAGACCGAAATTAAAAAAAAATTAACCCCCCGCCGTAACGCGAGCAGATTACGAGGCGAGATTACGGCGATACCATTTACGCAATGTCCCGATATCGCTTCCATATTTTCGAGACGGAGAGAGAGAGAGAGAGAGCTTTTACTCTCGCGGGCGCAGAAAATTGTTCGATGAACTCGTTGGAAAAGACTGTAAAGCAGCATTTAACGACCGCGGTGTGCCATCGCGTAAAAAAGGGGAAAAAAAAGCAACCAATACGTCTTGCGCGCCGCGCTCGTTGCGCTCTTTTTTTTTTCTCCCCGGGCCGCGCGCAAGAACTCGTTCTTAATTGTTTTCTCTCGCTTTAATTTACGGTAGCCGTAATTATAATTTAAGAGCATCGGCGATAAATTATCTTCTTAAGTTTCACTCGGCGCGACGCTTTGCCAATTGTGAAAGTGGACCTCTCCCGCGAGAGAGAGAGAGAGAAAGACAGCGCCGCGCTTGCAATCGTTTTTCATCCTTGCTGTATCGCCCGGCGCAACGAGCCGCCCGGTGTCCAGGGTCAGAGTCACTTTATGCAACGCCCCAAAGTATAATCGAGCGGGGCCCGCTGCTTTTGCGAATTTCATTTTTATTACGTTTGATAACCGAGAGCGGTTCGTTAAACGAGGCCGCAACGAAAGCACCTGGCGACGGCGCCGATCGTCTTCGGCCGTCGCCGTGTATACATAAATTCGGTTTATGAAATTTACCGCGAGGCGCACTTCGGCGGCTGGGCTTAAAAATCGCGGACACTTCCTGCGGGCATTGTTGCTCAACGAGAACCGCCGTATATTAATCTTTCTCCGGCGGGGCAATCAATGGCTAAACACAATGTCGCATTTTTCTGCCCACGATATCTGCTTCGGTTCGGTGTGGTTAATGCGTGGCGGAAACTAAGTAATCTATTTTTACTCGTCACCTTACTGCAAAACCGCATAACGACTTCATGCATAGACGACGGGGGCTGTAAGGTATATAGATAGCCCTAGATGTTTAGTGGCTTCGTAACTGTATACCGTATACAATAACAAATTTATTCTGTAATGAGCAAAAGTAATATATAGCTGTTTTACGATTACCTTACTTGATATGATGTATTGTTCACTTTTAAAGTAAACGAATTCAGGGCGCTGTTTTTAACAAGTTATACTAATAATTTAAAAGTATAGCAATTAAAATATATGTTTCATTAGTTATTCTGGGGAACGTTTATGAGTCTGTAAAAAAAATTAAGCAAAAAAATAGCGATTGTTATGACCTGTCCTTCAATTTTTATTAAAAATATTTAAATAAGGACAATTTTCACATTTTTTAGTCTATAAACGTCTACTCTTTGTGCGCAGATTCTAATGGCTAGTCGTCAAGATTAAAAATATAGCCAGAACCCTATTAACAAATCATGAAAAACCGTGCTCCACGCACAGGAGACACTATACTTT